>AP028434.1:7276296-7437027 GCA_036509395.1 Antheraea yamamai | reverse complement strand
TTGTAAGTATTATATTCCAGGATGAGAACTTAAGTGTTGCTATAACAATTCGATTTGTGGACCGTATAATGTAAGTAATAATTATATAGCAGTTAGCTCTTCCTTGTTAGCACAGATGTACTGTTAAGAAAATGAGACTAAATTTTTCCTTTACTGTACGGCCATGTAATAAAATTAAGTGGTAACTCAACTACTTAACATTAATCAGTCAATTATGTCAATATTTTTGAAAATCCCCTATTTTTTCATACTTTTACATGGAGATTCTTTAACCAAAGTTTTTTCACTTTTCCGTAGGATTTTTCAAACATTTTCTTTAAATTTTTCTGCTGACAATTATAAACACTACAAGTAAGAATTAAAAGGTGCATCTGTTCGGAAGTGATGCGCTTACATACATTCGGCAATTGATTTTAGTTTATCTATACTAAACTTATAAAGAGGTAAAGTTTGTGAGTTTGTGGCGTTGTGGTTTGTTGTAGTAACTATTACTACTCAGACGAAATCGCGGGCAGGGGCTATAATCTATATACTAATATTATAAAGAGGTAAAGTTTGTGAGTTTGTGGGGGTAATCTCAGGAACTACTAAACCGATTTTGAAAATTCTTTTACCAATATAAAGCCACGTTATTTGTGAGTGTCATAGGCTACATATAATCACGCTAAGACCAATAGGAGCGGAGCAACAATGAAAAATGTTTTAAAATCGGTGTATTTTTTCCTTTTGGGAGCTTCCGCTGCGTCTTAGCCCAAAATAACTATTCCACGCGTGCGAAGTCGCGGGCAGAAGCTATTAACTAATTATATTATCTATAATCTATACTAATATTATAAAGAGGTAAAGTTTGTGACGTTGTAGAGGGTAATATCTGGGGAGTCGGAGGAAAATGATCGAACGAAAACGTTTCTTACGAACGCTGCCTTAATTATGAGATATATATGATTGCGTTCTAGAGAAAAGTTGTGGCTTGATAATGCCTGTTACCGCCCAACGAAGTGGGCACGGGACGGCTAGTCTATGTATAAGAAGATAGATAAATTGGTTATAAGAAGTCAGCTTTCACTGCGATTCCAAACTAGGCCGTATTTGTAACATAGGAGCCTAAAACATTATGATAGTTTGGTTAACAAATAATAGCTAGGTGATTTGGCGAAAAGCATCACGTAAGATGTACGAATTTTATCCTCAACAATATAAAGGTTTGCAACATATCAGAAATTAACCTTGAATAAAACCATAGTCTCGTTTGGAGATAGTTTTAGTTGCAGTAAACACCTAATATTCAGTGAACAACATGCGCATGTGCTGCTTCAGTTACGTAGAGAATAGACAGTGTTCAAGGTAACATTAATAAAAACAGTCTTTATTCTTGTGTAAAAGCCAACAAACAGTTTGTTGTTCTCGGAAAGTCATGTCAGTTATCAGTTGATCTTAAAAAAAAAACAGGAGTGTACAGTAGAGTGTCTGGTGACGGAATGGGGTCACCGGCTACAGAACTCTCGCTTTCGAGAGGTGTCCTACAAATCATATTTAGACTATGGAGAATTGTCACTATTGCGGTGCGTCTTGGAATAGACATTAATAAACGCGTTTGATACGCGGGACAACTGCCCGTTCCACTTTTTGGCCTTGTAAGAAGTGTTTTCTAGCTAATTAATGTTTTTATTATTTTAATCTTTAGTTTATAAAATTAATTAATGCACCAGAAACTATCTGTAATTCAATATATTAACTGTACATATTCGATTGTTTTTAAATAATACAGGTACATTTTTACAAATACGGTAACGGTGATGCTTGAATTTAAACAAGCGTTTTATTCAATTGGAATCTCTTTCAATCCAATTTCCACCTTATCCTTTATTCCTAAAACATAATTTCCGATGATATTCTATAACAACTCACTATAATCAACCCATTATATGCAATGACCGTGGATTGAACGAGTTGATATTTACTAAGATTGTGTAGTAATCATTAATACAAAAAATATAGCATTATGACAAAGCCGCTATGTATACGAGTTGATAAACAAAGCCACGTGGGTGGCGACAGGTGCCTGCGCCCACGTATCGCATAGGGTCGTGTGCACACCTGACGTCAGCTTCACAGCCTCCCGATGACGTGAGGCGGAACCTAAAGTTTAATATCCGGCTCAATTGTCAAAACATATATTTTTGCATATACTATGATAATTATGCCTGGATTGACTTGAAAAAAATGTTATCTTATTGTTGTAATAGTCAGACTTCATTTAAATTTATCGTACTGATAAAGATGAATAAAGGATTACCACACTATAATTCTGTGAAACATCATATTTTTTAATGATCATTTTCTCATCACTTTCTGTAATCCTAAGAAAAGTAAAGGAACGTATCCAAACATCAGAGATGTTTCATTTTTTAAAAGTTTCTTGAATAAATTTTGGGTCAAGACAAAATATCCATCTGGCAATAACTTCCTGTGCCGTCGGCAAAATTTCGCCATATAAAGTTATTCTACGGGGCCAAATATGTTACAAGAATGTGTGTACTTTAGTCCAGTGGATGTTCAATGAAGTAGTGCATCTGTAAATTTTACTTATGAAATAAACGGTGAGGCGTGGACAGCATTCCGCCACATATGCCATCGTCAGTACGCGTACGCTGAGTACGCTGACATCTTGATTGACGTATTCGTACTACGTTACGCTACACGCATTACGCGTGGAGCCGATATGTGATAAAACAAAATGAAAGTCTTGTTTTCGCTGGATTTTGTTATTCTAGAGAACCTGATGGGCTTTAAAGGAATTTTATATCAACGATTGTTCAATCCGTTTTCGATTTAATTTTTAGCTACTTAAGTATACTTCTTACAAATTACTACTTGTGTATTATTGTACTTAATTGTAATATGAAAGTTAACACAAATTAAATACAGTTTAGCGCTATCTAGTGGCGGGTTATAATAGACAGCATAAAAAAAAATTCATGAAAAAATACAGGTGTACCAACTTTAAAAATGCTTTAAATGCTGTTGGAGTTTGTCGATCGCGATACCAAACATCATATCTCAAATTACGTAAATCATAACTACACTTAAAGACACTGAATATAAATATTGTACTCTAGAGGATATGTCCTGGGATAATGCTATGATTTTTTGGGTGACTGGAACATTAAATAGCATATGAATGGCAGTGTATATCACGACTCAACAGAAGTGTAATAAAGATCCGAACATCACTACTATAAGTATAGACTACAAACTTTCGTGTTTTCGCGTAAACATAACAGTTTAAAATAATAACATCTGTTTGATGTTGTCTAAATTGCTAATTTGTAAAAAAAAAAACATGAAATATAAAATTGTTTTTAATATGTACAAATTCAATTAACTAGTTATATGACTGGCTTATACATCATTGTGCTTCGTGATAGATTTTCAACTCGATGGTGGTAGCTAGCCAGGCAACATAGAAAAACCCCTACCACCATGTAGTAGTCCGGTGAAGCTGTCAAGACCTTACTAGGTCAATAGCGTAGTCAGTTCGAAAAAAAAACCTACCACCATGCTATGGAAGACACGAAGTTTCCCTCGCCAAAAGCTCTAAACTCAGTCGCGAAGATTAGAACCTACTTCGATCAACGCAGTGTCCGAATACGTTATAAACTCGGCCATCAGCAGGACACGAAGTAACAATTTTAATTGTCGGTTAATTTTTAGAGTCACTAGAAAAAGACAATGTCTATTCGTAATGATTAGACACGTTTAATTAATATTAGTAATTCTTTATGTAATTACGACGAGTAAATCATATTTAAAGTATTTGAAAATTATATTCCACAGAGAAAAATCTTTTCTAGAAACTGAATGATTATACGTTAAGACTGATTGACTAAGCGAGAGCGGTGTCATGTGTACCAAATTATACATTCTTATGGCGTGGGAGGCCACGACTTGAGACAAATTATGTGTTACGCTGCCACGGTAAAAAAACGAATTGCATTCTTGTATTTTATGGCAGATTACAAAAATATTCTGTAAAATAAAAAAATAATTATAAACAATTATTGTTCGTATTACATCAAGTTTCTTTGTGTTTGTTTCTAATCATGCTATTATTTTAATAGAGATTTAAAACGCTGACATTGATATTATTTATTATAATCACATCTGGGGTTCATATATTAAAAGCTTTTATCATAAGTGTACCAACACATCAGCAAACAGAACGAACAAAGCAAGAAACGAAACGGCTTTAGTGATGTAGTCACTTTTTGAAGTACTTAAAAAAAGAACAAATTGCATACTCGGAGCATTCATCATTTTAATGCTTGAATGGATATAGACAATCGTAAAAATATAAGGCATATCAATAAAATGCATCAGCTCACATTGTTACTTAAGACTAGAGTAGAAAATTTTGAATTCTTGAATGTTTCGTATCGTATCATCATTTAATAATATCCAATATACGCAATGATATATCAATTAGTAAATGGCCTTTAGTACACCTGCCACTGTAAATCTCGGTAAAACTGTTTGTTCCTAATGAATCATCATTGGGCACGTGCGCGTTTTTGTTTACATGATTGCGTTCTGTAACACCTCTGTAAAATGCGTAACGGTCTTATACCTTTCTCGTTAATTTAATTTAACCCATCGATTGCTACTATTTATGATGCGCATTGTATGCATGAATTATAATAAATACGCGAGGTTCGTGAAGTGTACATTTAGTCCATTGAAAAGTTACATTAATTAAGGTTGCTTTTTTCAAGTTTGTGCGGTCGCCACCTTTGACCCTCGGACGCCATCTTGGAAAAAGGGGTGTAAAGGGTTTTCGCTCCGTATCTCGTAAACTAGCAACCCTACAGGAAATTTTATAGGATATTATTTGTAGCAAATTACATATTCTTCAACTTTATTTCTATTATTTTTATCGTGACATGGATAGTAAAAAAGTTGTAAACAAAAATAACTGAAAATTTTCGAACAAGTTTTCTTTTGGGCGTTATAACTTCTTTTCTGGTCATTTTAATAAAATTACATAAGAGAAAAAGAATAAAATTGCATCATCTGAAAAACGCACGCTAAAGCCTAAAAAATGTAACATTTCAATGGACTAAATGTTGTTCTGGAATTAAAAAATAAATCTGATTTAATTCAATTACTTTAATAAACAAATACGGTATTCTGACTTCATCCTGGATTTGGACTAAATCGTATACAATACAAATTTACGATATTACGGACATCAATCGATCAGTTATTATAAGTTTCCTAATAAATACACAGATATTATGTTTTTGATGTTTGAATTTTGTTTACCTTACTTTTAGTTTTATATTGTTCATGAGTCACAGACAGATGTTTTATTTTCGGCTCATATTTTCTTTTGCTCGTATATTTAATTTTATGAGAGTTTTAAACATTACATAATATTCCATCTTTCTTCACTTATGGTAACTGTTAAAACATATCCCGTAATGTTCATATCATGAGTTTTTTAAACTGTATAAGAAATCTAGTGATTTTTTTTGTAGTACCTAAAAACGTTTGCTTATTTGAATTGATTATTGTTTCATGAATTTTTTACTGTTGTGACTTAAAATACGACTCGTCTCTAGTCACTCGTGTAAACACGTTCAAGGACGTCGAACAATTAGGTCGAAGTAAATGATCATAAAGATAATATCGTAGTCAGATGGAACGCCTTGTCTTTGTGTACGCTTTTTTAGTGTTCCTAGTTTACAGTGTCGTTTGGAAGGAATATAAAATAAATCGACAATCCTATCAGTATGAATAATTTTATTGTTTAAGTTCATCCATAAATTACGTCACAGATATTTAAAAGATATCTCTGGTACAGGTAGGGGGCAACATTTGTGTTACCTCTCTCCCCTAGTCAGATATTTTGAAATTTAAACAGCGATTCTAAAATTATTTAGGAATGTATATTAAAAATTTTTTTTTTCATTAAATTACCTAAGAATCAAACATTTTACTTACATTTGTAGAAATTTTAATTAAATTGACCGTTTGTGGTCATGGTCTTTGAACCCATTCGAAACCTCAAAAGTGCAAAGGCGACCAACGTGCGACATTGTAAATAACAAGCGCGAAATTTGTTTTGATACTTAGAAGTATACATGTGTAAACAACAAGTACATACAAGTTTATGACTCTTCCCCCTCTTGATACAACTTGTGATTCCTCTCCGTCGCTTTAACTTATGACGTAATTAGGGGGTGACCTCTTTTTATTATAATATTTAGTTTAAACTTACACGCTTCCACGAATTTTGTTTAAATAACTTTTAGCATGAGTTAAACTGAATTTTAAACTTTATTATAATCGTGAACACATTATCTAAAAGGTTAAATTAACGATTGATATTCAATATATGTTTAGTAAAATTATTTTATTTAGATACATAACGATAAATCTATATATAATCCGAAGATCATATTGGAATAGGCTGAAAAGACGTGGTTATCGCTCGTGTAAAAGACTTATCAATCTTTATAGTACAGATTGATTAATGAAAATTAAGAAAAAACGTTTTTATTAACAGAGAGCCGTTCGTCGTGCGGCGGAGGTGGCGGCTCGGAGGGGCGCACGTCGTGGCGCGTTACGCTGGACCACGACTTGGTGGAGACACTAAGCGCCATATACCCGGAGTGGTTCAAGCCGCAACACCGCCGGGATCGTAGCCGCGCTACATCGCCGGCCTCGTCCGCTTCGCCGCCCCGTACGCCGGCCACTCCACCCTCGGACGACACGTTAAGGTTCTATATTTTACCGAAACTAATATGTGTTCATTTAACATTTTTTACTTCCCACTACTAATTATAACATAACTTTTCCTAAAGCATACACCATTCACATAGAGACCAGTCAGCCGGTCCGATCGGACCGCGATCATCACGTAACCGATCGCCGCGGATGTAGGAGTGACGATCGAGTGATCCATGGGTTGGCACTCGGTTCGGAAGTCTGCCATTCCGAAGAGCGAGCGCTCGATGGATCCGCGTCGACCCGAGCGAATCTATCAGTCTATGTGCATGACGAGCGTCATCGAGATTGATTATGCGACCCTGCATTTCATAAGGTGTATATTATTAACTTTCATATATGGTACAGTTATATACTTATTACTTGCATAGAGCATTCGGTAATCTGTTTATATGAGATATATTTATGTAAAACTTTCAGTTATTTCTTTGTGTAACATCTTTACATTATTTTATTTTACAACTATTTTGTACTTGTGATATTAAATCTTCAACACCGCTTTAGCCTATATTAATTCATAAATTCAAATTCAAAACACTTTATTCAATTTAGGCCCTAAGAAGGCACTTATGAACAATACAAGCAATACAATGGAATATACAAGCATATTGGGATGTTTGTACAAAACTTCCACGGAATATCAACGTACATGAACCACTTATAATTGAAATGTAGGGAAATATGATACAATTCGGTTTACTCGGAAAAAAAATAAAAAAAATTTCAAAGCGCAATACTTTTTCATTTTTCTAATAATATCGATTCGCTTAAAATTACTAATGTTTCATGATAAATTTATCTTTGCAGTTCGTCACCTATATCATTGCAATAATTCCATTAATTTTAAACAAATTTTCTTGTCACTATGACTTTATTCTTCACAATACCATTTCTATATATACTGTTAACAAACCATACGTTGCTTTCATTATGAATATCGAGCTGTGGAAAAAATACTCTTATAAGATAATTTAACTTAACAATTAAAAAATTCGTAAACTTAATAAAGATTTCGAGCATTCGTGGGAACACTCTTTGGTTGTAACTACTAATATGGCATACGTACATAAGAATATATTATCGTCACGTTAGTCTGTAAGAGGATGGAGGTCTGTATATGTCTCTTCCCGAGGGAGGTATGGCCGTATGGGTATAATCACAACGCCACCTCACTACCTATTGGCGATCTCAAATCCGATAAATCTATAGTTCTATACTTTCCCTGATACGGTGGTACTACAAGAACAATTCTCGGGTTCACGTTTCCTCACGTTGTTTTATTTTTTCACCGTCAGTCGATAATGTTAGTGATAGTTTACTCATTTATATTAATAAATGTAAGAGAAATTTGTTAGTACATGTTGTCCCAACCAATTTTAAATGCATTATTGTAGAAGACTAACACCTAGAGAATAACACCTATAGAAGAATTACTAAGATATCATATAAGGAAGAGAGTGTGCTATAAGGGAGTATTTTTAAATGGAATAGAACTTGTTTGCATCATAATATGTGAGTGACGTAATGCTGACAACATCTCTTCTAAATAAAACCGTAATAGCGGTTTGAGTATAAGAATTATGAGAAATTTTTTGTTTATTTTAATTTGCATTAACTTACATAGTACAACATTCAACGCATCTCTCTCTGTTTAGCCATTATTAATAAGCTTATAAACTACTGAATCGAACTTCACAACTCTTTTTTAAATTGTGGGTATATTCTCGAGCCAGTTTTGAATATATATTTTGTTACATTAGGCGATTTATAAAACATCTTACGAACTTAAAAGTAAATGAGATCGGTACAAAATAATTACCAGCTCCTTCTACACTATTACATATTAACTTACGAGTCTACAATGCAGTAGACAATTTTTTAGAATAGGGATTGCTATAAAAAGCAGCAGTACCATAAATCTAAGTGTAATCATAATGAACGCAATATTGACACAGTAAATTAATAATATTAAATACAGAATGTAGAATATTAATCCTAATTGAATTCAACCATTTCATGCTTCAAATAAGATATTTTTGAAGCATTCAATTTGATTATATATAATAAACTAGCGGGCCCGGCAGACGCTGTCCCGCCCTGAATATATAAAAAAAAACCTTGATAAGTTATACACTAAAACCTTCCCCATGAATTACTGTATCCACTGGTGAAAGCCGCATGAAAATCCGTTCCGTAGTTTTTGAGTTTATCGCGAACAGACAGACAGACACGGTGGGGGACTTTGTTTTATACTATGTAATGATAATGATATTGTGTACTCACTTGCGTGTAGTAAAAGGTCCCTGCAATCAATATTAAAATGTAAAATAAACAGTGTAACATTTTAAAACTTCTTAAAGAATATTAAAGAAGATTTTCAACAACTATCATTACATAGTATAAAACAAAGTCCCCGACCGCGTCTGTCTGTCAGTCTGTTCGCGATAAACTCAAAAACTACTGCATGGATTTTTATGCGGTTTTCAACAATGAATAAAGTGATTCTTGAGGAAGGTTTTAGTATATAATTTCTAAGATTTTTTATAATCAGGGCGGGACAACGTCTACCGGGCCCGCTAGTTCATTAATAAATAAAAAGGTCTTTAACTTCCAAATCATAATCTCATTCCAAATTATTAACAACTTAGGATAGCATAGAAGAGACAATGTAACTCTAATAGTAATTTATAGTTTACTGTTCAGTTCTGGTGCGGAGGAGATGGCCGGCCGTCAGGCTGGCAGCAGCGGCGCCAGCGAGCCGCCGAGCTCGCCACGCCTCTCCCCGCCCAAGGTGATCGTCGACGACAGCCCGCTGCAGCCGGCCATGGGCAAACATAAAGAATGTTAGTAAAACCGACACTATTTAACTGTCAATGAACTTATTAACTCGGATACACGTCGACCCGTGTGAGCCGCGATAACGGTAATTAATGTTGCTCACAATTTTATTTCAATTGCACTTTCACTTTTTAGTTATAAGCACTTCCGAAACTTACTACCTGTGTTTCCAGATTGATATTCTATTCGTATTTAAATTGCTGTAAGTCTGATAAATTAAAATGCGAAAGGAGTTGCAGTTTTCCGGTCGTGTTAACGTCGTCGCGATGCATTGCCGATTCGATGCAAATAAAAAAGTTCTCATGACGAGTTTCAGCGGATACTGTTGTCCTTAACTCTATATTGTTGTTATGCATTATGTTTAAAATCGCGCTCCAGTCTTTACTTACAGACGGCAGTTTTTGATCGGTGTTTAGAAACATATATTTTACATACATCAAAAGTTAGGAGAGGCAAAACTTTTCATCTTAATATTGTTTCAACTTTGGCTGCATTCGTTATTTTCATGTGCAGGCGCGAGAGAAATGTGCCGCGAGAGAGCCAAAGCGCCCAGTAACCCACAATATTCGGCCCAGTGGTAGTGAATGTTTCGTCTGTAATACGGTCGCGGCATAACACTAGTTTCCTTGTGCAGTGTTTATTTATGTTGGCTCAGCGCCAGCGTTGTCCGCCCATCGCTGGCTGTTACTCGCTTGTCTACACGCAAACAAGAATATGGGAGCTGCGATCGCCTACGCTTCTCAACCGATTTCATCGATATAATCATTGTTTATCGATCTACGTATCGACCGCGTCGGCGCCCGTTCACGATATACTACGTCAAGTTCGTCACCTGGCGTCACGACACCATATTCATCAAGACCACATCACTTACCGGCTATTCAATCACTACCTATTGTTATGCTTAAAAGGTAGCCCATGTTATGTTACACATGCTGGACATATTCAAAGATATCATTTATATATAGTCCCATTGCGATACGAAATTTAATTAAATTGAAAAGGAAAAACATTATTATAAATAAGGAAAATTATATACGTTCTGAACAGCACGTCGTTCTTGTTTGTTGTATAATAATCATTGTGACTGTTGTTTCTCAGCTTTGAAGGTGAAACTGTTGATGCGCCGACCCCGCAACCAGCTGGAGGCTCAAGGAATAATGCCCCGTGAGTATAATCTAAAGTAATTAATATTTTACGCAAAATTACTTTTACGAGTTTCACAGACTTTAGTTTCAATAATGTACACAATTTTTTTTTAATTTATGTAAAGTAAATTACATTGTAAATATGTTTTCAGACCGCACCCTGTTTTTAACAAATTTCCTAAATTATTCTGACTTTTTACCAAGATTTTGTTAGAACAGTAGTAATTACTATAAATTAGCGTTCGTTGCGAGCCGAATGCCTAGGAAACAGTCGTTCGCTGTGCGGGATGGGTGGTGATCCGACGCGCGTGGGTTAAAGAATTTTATTTACGAGCTTCGCTATGTGTAGCTCGTGAATATTTGTGACTTGCGTTAGGAGAGATAGTAATATAAAATCGTTTTACATCATTTTATTAATTTGTAATTAATCTGACACGCACACAACATTAATAAACACTTAACCCTATCTAAAATTATGCAATCATTTTCAGCGTCAAAAACACCACCTGCTTATTTTGAACAATGCAAGCAACTGGAGAGAGCAAAAACTGGAGATCTGTTGAAGGCAAAAATACAACGGAGGCCAGATCGACAGGAACTCGAACGACGACACATACTGGAACAGGTAACACTGAAAATAAGAACACAATAAATAATTTTGCTGAAGTACGGCATGCCCTTTAAAAAGTATTATAAATAAAATTATCTAATTGTTTATTTTAGGAAAGCCATGTGGACCCTAGTTTAGCGGAAAAACAGCGTATGCTGAAAAAGGCACGATTAGCTGATCAACTAAATGATCAATTATCTCATCGACCGGGTCCACTCGAGCTCATAAAGAAAAATATATTACACACTGAGGAAACTATAGAGACAGCGGTAAAGAGTGGCGTCCTCGCATTCAAAGCAACAAGTGAAGGGGCGTCTGGACGGCCTCAGCATCCTTCCTCGTATTGCGGTCCACCAGATGAAGTGTCACCATCACCTTCGCCTCCTTCTACTCTTTCGCCTATAAGTGTTGCTTCGCCACCCCAACATCCTGCGCCGGGAAAAGATAAAAACCGTAAAAAGAACAAGCAAAAGCAACAACCGAAAGCACGCTTCAAATTTCACGAATATAAAGGGCCACCGAATGCACAGAAAGCCTCGTCGCCACCCGGCTCTGTCGAGACTCCATACGAGTTACTGTTGCAACAACAGCAGCTGTTACTTCAACTGATGCTACCTGCATCGCCGGCACCCTCCTCGGCCGCCTCATGCACTTCGGACTGTTCAGATGCACTTCCGGCCCCTCCTCCACCACCGCCCCCGCCCGTTCCACTCGTATCACTCACTACGGCTGCACGTTTCGAAGACATGAAGGTGTCTGATTTACGAGCAGAGTGCAAACGCCGTAATCTTAGAGTCTCCGGACCGAAGCCACAACTTATAGATCGTTTACGACCTTTCCTGATCGAGAAACAAGAGGACGCACCAAGATCGCCCGCCTCGATTGCTTCAGTGACGTCTCCTGACCCGAGACTTGAGCCGGAACCGCAGGAGGATATTGTGCAATCGCAAAGGCGGCAGATTGAGGAGCTCGAGCGAAAATTAGAAGCGTCCCGCCAGCAATTAGAAGCTGTTCGGCGCGAAGCAGCTGGTGCGGCCGCTAGTGATCAAAGCCGGCGTTTGCTCCAAGCACACCTATGTGTGATGCAGCTGCGGGCAAAACTTGACGCATTACAGCAATCACCGGCACCGGCTCCTCCTCCGCCACAATACGTTCGGTTATTCACTGTTACGCCCCCAGCGGCTGGTGGTGAAGTCCCCACAGACGTTACACCACAGAAGACGACAAATCCCGCTTACATATTAAATGGCGTTAAAGTAGTTCCTATTGCTATCTTACCGACGGCACACTATGAACCGGAGCGTGTTGTGCCTCCACCGCCGCCGCCACCGCCACCGCCACCGCCGCCACTGCCGCAGCTATCCCGGGTATCAACACTGCATGACCATGCCGAAGAAAGTCAGATAATGGACGATGTTTTGGAGATCCTCGTTGAGAACGGTGAGTTGCCGCGGTCAGCCGTCGGAGATGCAGTGGTCAGCCCCTCGATTGATGCCGGTTACGTGACTGCTTCACAGGACACGTTTACATCGAGTGACGTTTTGTCTGATGACGTTCTCGGCGACACACACGTGCGCGATTCTCTCGCGGCGGACGAGCTGCAACGAGAACTCGATGACATACAAAACGAGATCATGAGTCACGCCGACATGCACGCCGTCGGCGTCACCAACCCGGCCATTGACGAGCCACCCGTTCCAGATATAGATGCAGATCTCAGTGTCGATCTTTTATCCAACGGTGACTTTCAAGCCGATTTCAGTTCCGATCCGACAGCCGGTGACGACGACTTCTTGGAAAGCTTGCTCTCCGGTGACGGTGAGCGTATCGAAGATTCCCACACCGCTATGGACACGAGCGAGGATCATACTGAAAGGATGCCGATAACACCGATCACGAACGGCGACATACTGGATCACAGTCGTACCGGTTTCGAGTATATGGACGATTTGTCTTTACCGTCGTTTCAGCAAGACGATTCCCGTCACGATGCGTTCGAGGAGCGGCCTTGTGAGTTCGATTTAAAAGAGTACGGTATAGATCTGGGGCCGAGCGTTACGATGGACAGCGATGGGTATGATTACATGGACACGGAGATAATTCCTAATATGTTCGGTCGAGGGCACGTACCGCAATGTGACCCACTTCTAGGGGGAGTATTGTCCCGGCCGGCGCCGCGACCGGCTCGCAAGCACTACTCATGGGACAGAATCGAGTTCGACGCCACCTGACCTACGCTGGTCACCCTTTATCGAGGTGTCGCTCTCTGACTATGTCATGTGATCCCTTCAACATGACACCGTGATACTCGATATGCTTCTCGTTCTATATGAGCGGTAATCGGTTCCGTACTTCCGAATATACCGGTCGGTGTGTTAATAAGATTTAGATTTTATTTATTGTGTGTAAATCACGATCGGCGGCCACCGAGTGGCGAGTCCGAATATCGTGACGCTACTAGTCTCACGTCAGTGACAAGATCTTCCAGCATGGTGACTTTTTGATAAGGCCTAGAGATAGCTTAATGTTGTGAAACACAAAGTGTTTGCAGTAACAGAAGACTATATATTGGTGTTTGTACTTATTGTTTGGTGCGAGATGTCTGTGTCGCTAGTTTGATATTTTAGTTAAAAAAAAACTGTTCATTTATTTCACTAGTGGAGTGTTCAGCGCTCGGTGCCCGCGAGCGCGCCGTCATACTTGGCTCATATATATTAAGTCCATTTTATTTACTATTTATAGGCATACCTACTTATGTATATATTGGAACTAATAATACTCAACATAGTTGTGGATTTCTGCATTCCGCCCGATGACTAAAACTTAGGGGAAATTTATCATAGGAAATGTTTTTTGAGGCGCAATCGATCTGCGAGTCACCTGGTCATGTACACGTCGTATTTATATTAACATTTAAGATTGATGTTGTAACAATTAATGCAATATGCTTAACTTTATCTCTGTTGCATGAATAGTGACTATTTCCTGAATCAATAAGCGACATTCCAGTCTTGTTGATGTGCATAACGTGGCACAAGAACTAATTGCCTCACGTTCTGCGACGATTTATGTTTTTTTTTAATTTTCATTATATAATTCACGTTTACGTTTAACTGAAACTTTAAGATGTTATTAGTGTCGGGAGTAAGAAGCACATTCACAAGCCATCGTCATGGGTGGGACCAGCTCGGGAACAATGTTAGATATGAATTCATTTAGTTAAATTAGGGGTTCCTCACACACATACAATTATGCAAACGTTTTTGCACTATTAACCTCTCGTTAACCGTAACGTATCCTTTTAAGTTACCTGCCGTTTTTGATATTTTTGTTACTGTGATGGATTTAACGAAATTTACTTTATCGTATTATTATTATTATTTTCCTAAATCAATTATCGTAATTGTTACAACATGACATTCTTAAAAAATTGTATCATTCCAATTTATTGTCTAAAGTGTAGAATAGGTGAGTCGTTATCAATAAGTTGTTATAATTTTTATTTAAACTCCTAATACTGTATAAAGTGAATTTAAAATTTATCACTCGAAAGAATTTCAAAGTGTGTTTGCATAATTGTTTGTATGTGTTTATTTATAATTTATTTATTATCTACTCCTTTAAGTGTACTTAATTTTTGTTTTATGTTAATTAGTACTCTCGTGTGAGTGGTTTTTCACTAATACTGTTGGTTAATTGTGTATTGTCACAAGTTATTTTACCTAAACTTCACCAGCGTATGAATACAATGAAACGAAATATATTAATTGAAAATATATTGCCATTTTTTGCATTTATGTTTAATTTTGTAATAAATGTCGCTACAACGATTGATTAAGGCTTTAATGCCCTCTGCGTGTGCCAATACTATCTTCAACATTTTTTTTTATTTATAGATTGTACTTTAACTAAAACTAGTGATATTTTCATAAGTGTCTGATATAATATAAATATTATAGAATTTCCTGTTAATTTTTGAACGCCCATGTGCTGACTAACATGATTACCTTTAAAAAGAAAATGGAGTTATTTTATGATCCAACTCGTTACATGGAAGGGCTCAGGCAGCCTGACATTTAAAATTCAATTAAAATATAGGTCTCCCCTAATTACTATGTCTCTAATCAGCCATTATTTCAAGGAATGGTGCTGTATTTTAAATAGAAGATTGAAGTATATACAACACAAAATTTTGAAAAATACTTTTTTATCAAATTCATTTTATACTGATAGAACATTAATAATAAAAAAATGTCATGTTAGTTTGAAACAGGGCATAGGCGAATTCTAATTTGCTTTATATTTTAAGTTATAATTCCATTATCTTATTATAAAGAATCTATAATCTAGACTTAAATATTTAAAGAAAATATATTTGCTCATTATCAAAATTTATAAACATTCGCCGAATACTTAACATGTGTATGCATTGACATATAAAAACCCAAGGCGCACAGTCTCGAATAAAAGTAGCGCTCAAAAACTCCCCAATATACAAACGTGGTTATAGTATGCGATAAACTTACGATTTTGCAAATTCAACCTTTAACCTGAACGAGTTAAAGTTGTTTTTGTTAATCCAAAATTATGCACTCATTTTTGTGTGCCGTCTGTGAAACGTAAAGTGTGCATCTTGGGTTTTTGTACATCAATGCGTGTATGATAGAGATGATGTTACTCTGTGAGTGTTTCTCATCTCTTTTTATTTTGGGTCACTGGGAAAATTGATTGAAACTTCAAAATTATTTGGTATAATCATTAAATAATATCTTATATAACAATATATATTTTAAACCCACAATATTAAGCACAGTTTTTTCTACATTTATGCATATATATAAACAAATTAATCTGTATTACGTTCATATGGAGTTTTATAATATTTAAACAGTGACTTCTCACTGGCCTAGTTTAGCTTTGTATTCACTCTTGTTACAGAGTTTAGTTTAAAAGTATTGAATGAGATACTAAGTGAGATTAATATTTGATAAATCAAACAATCAACATATTGTTATAGTCGTTGTAATTATTTTAGGAGAGTTTTTAATATTTGTTTCTAAACTAGTTTAAATATAATAAATTGATAACACGCTATTTATAAAATAATGCAAAGCTCTCTGCAGTATGTAAGTTAACTTACCCATCAGCTGGCTTCGTTGTATGCTTCCATATTGTGTAACTCAAATGAATACATAACTTTTTTTACGCTAATATGTAAATAAATATCAGTTATTTAATTAAAGAGAGCAGAGCCAAGTATTTGTTATAATGGTAATTGTAATGATGTGATAATATAGCAGAAGTCAGATTTGTATGTAACTGGATAGTTTTATACCTTGCCCTTTATTGAAGCCTTGTAAATATTTACCAAGCCTTTATCACTAAGGAAAGAATGTTAATTAAAAAGTTTTTGAGATAAATATTGTTTCATTCGAAAATATCCTCAGACAGAGAATAATATTTTGTTGATTCAAAGTACGCTTCCCATACACCGGGTGAAAGGTTAGACACTCGCAGTATTCTAGGCTATGACACTTCATGGTCACATTTAATACATAAAATAATGATATTAAATAATAACAAATACTAATAGACAACAAAGAGAACCTTAGGTAAAATTTGTTCTAAGGATATCAAAAATATGGATAATAACTTAAATAAAGTTAGGTTGAATGACCGGTCATAAAATCTGCGAGCGGCGACCGAGAATGAATAACTTTCGATAATAAAACGGACATTAAACCCTTTTGTTTGTTTAAACTTTGAAAAATTACCCTATGTTAGCTGGTTGGCTTCACTTTCACTTCAACCGACGATCATTGACACTGAGCTTTAACATAGAAGCTTAGAGGACTGTGTATAATTTTTGTATGTTTCTAGATAATTAGGTCAAATATTGAACACCAATTTTAGGTCCAAAAGAAGTTACAGTATAGCCGTACTATTCCGATATGTTCAATAATTCGACACCCCACGCTTTTTTCTACACAATCCAATAATCAGACACCCCCTGGATTTCAGTAGTGCCAATGTATGAGACTACTGTACTTTAGAAGAACATTTCCCAGGTTTCATCACGGTGTTTTTGTTCACCATCAACCGATAATGTTACCATTTTGAATCAGTAAATGTGAACGAATTCTCAAAATATTGTTATTACATCGGGGCTTGACCCTGCGGACAACGTATTTACAATCCACCAGTCAAACCACTATATTACCACGACTCAGGAACGGAAACACCAGCTGGTATG
Source organism: Antheraea yamamai (assembly GCA_036509395.1). Lineage (NCBI taxonomy): Eukaryota > Metazoa > Arthropoda > Insecta > Lepidoptera > Saturniidae > Antheraea > Antheraea yamamai. The sequence goes on along the minus strand of AP028434.1, from coordinate 7,419,389 downwards.
TCTATTGAAATTTAAAAAATGAATAGAAGAATGTGACTGACTTTATTTTTTAATGAAACAAGAGCAGATTTCAGATAAATGGTACAATAGCACAATATAGTGTCTATCATTAAAGTAGTCCGGTGAAGCTGTTAAGACCTTGCTAGGTCAATAGGCTACAATTCGAAAAAAAAAAACTAAGTATAATAATAGTAGTATAGTATCTTTTAGTACGAAGTCCAAGGGAAAGGGCGTTCTGAAGAGTTGTTTAACGTCGAAAGTTTTAGAATTAACCTCATTCCATCTTCTCCTTTCCACTACACGGACTGGTACGCGTCTCCACAGTTTCACAGTAGAAACCATCCCGGCAAGAACGAAGACGTTCGAAAGCTCTTATCTTTGTCATATTGTGAAGATATGGAATCGCCTCCCAGCTCCCTTACTCTTATGACATGGGGTCCTTCAAACGAGGCGTGAAGAGGCACTTTTGTAGGTCAGCATGATAACGTTGCTATTTGACACCGAAATCACCGTTATTTATGGACTGTACTGTACTTTCCATCAGATAATGTGCAGTCGTTTTGCCGAACCAGTTTTTAAAAAAAGCGAGATGGTTAGCGATAACACTGAAGTGATTTAAAATCAATGCGGGTTTATTTTTGGACGTGCGATAGTAGATGCCATTTACGCACTTCGCCAACTTTGTGAAAAATACAGAGGTGCATATAAGAATTTGCATAATATGGTGTTAGTTAATTTGGAGCGGTTCTGTGGTGGGTTCTGAAAAAGAAAGAAGTGCCTGGGAAGTACGTACAACTTATCTGTTCCATGTACAGTCAATAAAATATTCCAACTGAAAATTTCGTTGAGACTATGTTTATCTAAATTGTGATTTAGTAAGAAAATAACGACTGTTATTTCAAGTCTAAGATTAAGCCACTGCTCTCCGTCAGTTCATTTGAACAAGTTAAGAAATATTGATTGTCTATTTACGAGTCTAGCCTTGAAGATGATAGCATTGTACATATTCTTCTCAGTAGTTCCCTTTATTATAATCTTATGCTGCTTATGAGATGAACTTTCTGAAGCAGAAAAAACTGAATTGGTACCTACACTAAAATGGTAGTAATAATAGTCTTTGAAGAGACCAGGGTTGCCAAGAATGCCAAAAAAAAAAAGATTAGTCGTCTGTATCATAATTTTACGTATTCTGTGACCCCCAAGTATATTGTTTCAGTTAGGGATGGCGATTCTTCCAAGTAACACAATCCAATAAGTGGTCAAAGGAATAGGAATTAAATTAAACATGCAAATCTAGAAGATGATTATTCAAAATTCGTTCTGATTTATTTTTGAACTTTTATTTGTATATAAAAATACAACATGGTAATCGATGTTTCATCATTTTTAATTTTAATAAGGTCATAAAAAATTATAAATTCATTTAATTATGTAAAACAAAACAAAAGTGAGTGGATGTTTCAAATATAAATTTTATTTTGTTTGAAAAATATATATAAAGTTGAATATTTTGTAGTTCTCCATAGTAAAGATAAAAAGGAAACATCCATTTTATTTGCAGTAAGCAAACTATAATCAGAGACAAATAAAAATGATATAATTTTAAATATTGTTCCATAAATTTTGTTTGTCTCTAATATCTCTAATAATGTCTCTAATAATCTCTATATATATATATATATATTATAGTATATTAAATATAAGTTGCTACAATACTATTTTTAATTTGTAAATCTCTTCATGTTCCTTTTGCTTATTAAATGTGGATTCTGATGCCTAAAGTAGAAACCTAGTAGTAATTTAAAAATCTGTAAATCTACATTTAAAATGTCCTTTTATTTGTTGATGATACATGAACGGAATTGAGGTCATACAGTCATCTATCGTGTTTATGTTTAATTAAACAATCAATGCCTCAGGTTTAGTAAGTCGAGCTAATTGTAAATTATTTTATGCCTTTATGTTTATCTAAATAGAAAAAATCTAGTCACGAATTTTTAGTGACAGAAATCGATCCATCGATACCATCATTCATCGATATTTAAATGTCTAAGAAATTAATATTTCAATTAATCGATTCAAATTGACATCCTTATTCTCAGTGCCTCTCTAACAATTTGAAGAAATAAAAGATCGAGTGAAAGATATCAAGATTGCCGTAATTACATTTTTGATACAAATAAATTATAATAGGGACGTTTTATGATCACGTAATGACCGCTTTCATATAGTGAATCCTACACTAGTTTCTAATATCACCGCCAATAAATAATTAGTTATGATATTTGGCGAAACCTTGGTTTTCGCGTTATCGTTGATAGATAATGGTGCTGTATTGTTCTTATTAGTTTACTATATAATTACATTGTCTGATCTCGAATGTGACTACCTAAACGCACAGGAATGTTGCGATAAGCTTAACTACTGGTTATTACCCAAGTACATAGCCCATAGTTTTGTTACATTATTGTTATTGCTTCACGGTCAAGTTATATTGGTGTTGTTGAATTTACCCATGTTTATATGGCTTACATTCGAGTATTTCACAATACCTCGAGGTAATTTGGGTGTCTACGATCCCGCTGAAATACACAATCGTGGTCAATTAAGGAAACATTTACGAGATGTTATGATCTACATTGGGTATTACCTTATATTTTTCTTTATTTATCTTTACTGTTTCATACTAGCACTGCTGAAGGGTAATCCAATATCGACGTCCGACGATCAGATCGTAACGGAAATTTAAACATGTCTGAGAAATCTGGTGAAGATATGAACGTTGAAAGCATTGATAGCAGTGATAGTCAAAGTGTCTCATCATATGAAGAGACAGTATGCCAAAAGTTGTCATTGGCAGAGAATTTGTTGGCATATTTAGAGAAACGAGAATTAGTAAGAGACACTGAACATATTGAATGTGATAATAGCTTAAAAGAGAATGTGATGTCTAATTATGTTATAGTAAAACAAATTATTAGCCATTTGTCATGGCAGGATAAAATTATATGCAAAAGTGTATGTACAATGTGGAACTCAGTTGTACAAGCTTTAGAGAAGGAGCAACAGAGTCCAGAAGATTTTGCTTTGGCGATACCTATCACAGCTTTAAAAAATGGTGTGAGCTTCAAGAAGTCTGGTGAATTTCTAACTAAACCAATAGCTGTGTTGACATTCAGTAACATGTTAGGCTTTATTGTCACAAGTAAATGTGAAGTTATAGAGCCAAATCAATGTACTCCTTCTTGTGAATATGATCATTATTGTAAGTCATTCTTGTGCTTGGTTATTATCTATATATAAATAAAATTAAAATGTCTGTTGTTTATCTAGGTAATATATGAAACTTCTGAACTGACCGTTATGAGACTTACTGACGGACTGAGGATTTTGGAGAATATTATGTAGACTATATACATATATCATAAAGCTTTACCGTAACGGCTAAATAGGAACAATAAAATGCTACAAAGGTAGCTTACAATTGGACAAAGGTTCATAGGAGTTATGTAGTAATTACAAAATTAATTTACAGAAGCCAAACATATATAGAATTATACCCAACTTGCTTTTCAGTTGAAAAGCTATATGTTTGGGCGGACATATACTTCATAGCTAGCTCTAGGTCTATGAATGTCTTTGTTTTAATAATAATTTACCATGTAACTAGGGTTTTTTTCATACCATTTAAATTTATTTTACCTACTATGCTTTATTTACTGTTCTATCAAGGGTAGTAAATAGTATAATTGTTGATTAATATTATGTTTTTTACTATATATACATTTTAAATGTGGTTTTATAAACTTGGTCTGTTTGTGTCCAGGTAGTTTCATATTGAAAGTCAATTCTATTATCCTTGGGCATAGAGTTTAAAGAATATTTTAAATAATAAACTTATGGCAGGGTACACTCGACTTCCAAGTTGATTACATTTTTTTATTTTTTCAAAGGACAACTTAGGGTTAAGATGTATTAGACAAAAGTGTATTATTTATAGTATATTGTATTACATTTATGGGCCCTGCTGGAGAACTTTTTCGTAAGTGCACAATTTTACATGTGGTTATTATTTGTAAACTAAATTAATATCTAATATTTATACATACACCAAAATAAGTAACACTTTCTTTTCACTTCATACTAATTATATGTGGGCTATTCCATCTGCATCACATGTGACTTATATGGTCACATATCTGATTGTTTAGTTCAGCAGTTCACTGGTGTGACACAAACACCTGTCTAGTGTGTCACAATATTTACAAACTGTCTTTCATTTGAGAATGTTAGTGCATCACTGAGTAAAAAGGTTAAGAACCGCTGGTTTAGTTTGTTGTGTTAAATTATTCTACAGTATTGTTGTGGTATATAATATTAACTATTACTTCCGAAATTATTGTCAGAAAGCTAAATAAAAATTATAATACTTGTAATATCTTTTGCAGTAATCGATGTAGTGCAACAAAATATTGTGGCTCCCAAAGACTGCATGTTGACAATCCGTGCTAGCTATCTATCCTACATGCCTTTACCATCATCAGCAACATATGAGCACATGTTAACACAACAGATGTTTATAAGATCAAATCCATTTATCTCTGGAGTAGTCATACCTGCTATACCCGATGTTGAGTTTAAAGTGATCAATTTAAAATCTCTCGCTGATATGCAGAAAGACTTTTATGATATCATTGATGGAATAGCACAAACTCACATATTCAAAGGAGTTTTAGTTTACGTTACCGAGAGCTACCTGTTACATTCTGTTGAAGATATTGTTTTCTTGAACTATTTTAAAGATGTGTGAGTATCCTTTTTATATAAGTGAATAGTTAAAAACATTCTGTATTATTCTTATTCAAAATTGCATGCAGTGATCATTTTATATACATTAATGTATATTTTATATACACAGGTTATTACAATAAAGACTCCATTATTAAGACTTAATTACAAATAATTTCTTGTTTATTACTTAGTGCCCTCAAAGGCATGCAACTTATCGCCTCTCTGTTACTACCACATTGAATGTTTATTTATATCGTAAAATTCACTCTCTTTGTACAACTTTAATTTAGAAAGAAAAATTATGTTACCTAACCTGTAAACTTAATAATCTAACGTCTTGATAATTTTTTTAGTCAACCATCTGTTCCATATGCTTTGGGAGGTTGCATTGTAGAGGATACAATGTCTGATTCGAGTAATATAAATATTATAGTCAATAACACCAACAGTGGTAAGGACTTTGTCAGTGAAAATTTGATAACTATTGGCCTATTCACTGTACCGAAGAATACAAATGGGTGCAACTTTGACATGTATTCTTTGATTTTGGAATCATCTGACTGGACTAAAGCAAAGATAGAGAAGACGATCAATGAGGTGATTAGTAGATAAGTTTCATACAATATATGTATATTACACAAATGCAGGGTTGCCAGCTATTATTTAGAAAAAATAATCAAAATATGCCATAGTAGCTTCTGCTCGCGGTTTCGCTTGTTGGTTTAACTCATCTCACGGGCATAGTATATTAACAATTTGTAGGCAAAATTCCTTGATGATCGGTGATAATAAGGTGGGAAAGTGTAACAAACACACAAATTCAATTTTGCTTTTATAATATTACATAGGACTTAAGGACTGTATATTTTGCGCTACTTAGTATGGGATGTTTATATTATTTTGTATTATAGTTTACAAACTATTCTAAAAACAGTTACATAATCTTTACATAATCTTTAGTAGTTGTAATTTTAGTCAACATGACATAAATAGTTGGTTTTCTTGCATAAGGCACGTATTTATAGTTTGTAATACTCTATTCCCAAAAGGTAAAAAATCTGTATCTAATGGTATCACTATTGGCAGCTTTATGACAATCCGGATCCCTAGTTCCGTTCCCTTGGCGTGGAGCCCTTGAGTGCGTTGCTCGCGCGATACAGTGATCTCACTTCCACACACGTGCACGCATACACGCTTACACATGCAAGTGGAAGAGTTTTATTTTATTTCCCTTATCAAACTGAAAAGGTTTATAAAATTATCCGATACGAAAGAGTTGTTGAGGTATGTATGCTTGGTACACATATATGTTTCAACAACTCATATATGTATGAATAGTTAGCTTAGCTTAGGTTAGCTCAGATAGGTCGCGAATTGCATGTATCAGGCAACAGCCCAAGCCGAGGTGTGCCGTGCACCCTTGAGCTAGTTGTCAAATAAAATCTGCTGAGTGCCTTAAGCGCTCGCCTTAGGAGTCCGGTGAAGCTGTGAAGACCTTGCTAGGTGAATAGCCTAGTCAGTTAAAAAAAAAAATCCCAGACTAAGTTGCGTAACTAACTTATAGTTAAAGATGCGACGTTCTGATGCATTTTTTTGAGAAGATTTTTTCTTTCAGTTTTGTTTTTTTTTTTTAATTTTCTTCTTTGTTGTTTGTTTTATTTTGGGCAACCAATCTTCTAGTAGATTATTATTGCCCTTGTCGCGTAGGTAATGATATTACAAGTTTTTTATGATCATTGCAGTGAACTAAAAAGATGGTGGCTGTATTTTTAGAACTTTTCAGGGACTCTTTGTGGCAAGTCAGAATCCATGCTATATTGTATTATTTCCCATCCACTTCACTTGTGCACAATAACCAAACTATATTAATGAATGCACCACCAATATTACAAAATATAGAGTCAAATAATACAAGATTATGAATCTATACTTATATTATAAAGCTGGAGGGTTTATTTGTTTGGTTGAATGCGCTCATCTTAGGAATTAACTGGTCCAATTTGAAAAATTCTCTCAGTGTTAGATAGCTCATTTATCGAGGAAGACTATAGGCTATATATCATCACGCTAAGACCATTAGGAGCGGAGCTCCAATGAAGAAAGTTTCAAAATCAAGGTTTTTTTATTTGAGAGCTTTTGCTGCATGTTAGCGTTAGCCCAAAGTAATCTATCTTCCATCTATATCTTATCTATCTATACATATAATAAAAATGAAGTGTCTGTATGTAATATCAAAATAAAAAAAATTACTGATTGGGTACTAAAGTATATACTCTACTGATAACAAAAAGGCAATTTTAAAATTTTTTGTCGGTCTGTTTGTCTGTCTGTTTGTTCCGGCTAATCTCCAAAACGGTTCGATCGATCATCACGAAACTTTCACTGGCAGATAGCTGAACTTATAAAAAGTAATACACTCATCAAAAAAGTCTAAGCAACATGTACTAATTTAAATTTTAGGATGGTTCTTCGCATTATAACGTTGTATTTTATTTGTTAAATAATATCTTAAGGTTCTATGATGTAAAAGTAACAGCTGTTGTCTTTATAAGTTCTTTTAATAACAGAAATGAACAATATTAGAATATACTGTAGAAACTAAGATACATAGGAAACTAAACTTTTTTCTTACAAAATGAAATTTCTAAAGAAAATGTATTTATTTTGAAAGAATAGAACAATTCAATATAAGGTATGGGCTCCTCTGCTATTCAGAACTTGTCGGCAACGATTATTCATTGAATTAATGAGACTGTTTATGTCATCTTGCGGTATTCGCTCCCAATGGAATTGTAGCAAATCCTTCAGCTGTTGGGTTGTCGCTCCGTCCAAGTCCTTCAAAACACGTCTCTGGAGCATGTCCTATGCGTGCTCGATGGGGTTGAGATCTGGCGATTGTGCAGGCCAGGGCAATACCCGGATGTTCTCCGTTGCAAAGTATTTACTGGTTCGCCGAGCTGTATGTGAACGCGCATTGTCATGCATTAACCTAAAATCGGAGCCAAAGGTTTCTGCAAATGGGTAGACATAAGGTCTGAGAATATCCTCAATGTAATTTTCAACATTCATGTTTCCATTTACAAAAATGAGCTCAGTTCGCCTGTTCTTCATAATACCCGCCCATAACATAACTGTTGAGCCGCTGTATGGATGAACTTCCTGAACGCACCTGAGCCTTTCAGTATTTCCGGGCCGACGATACACTCGCACCCTTCTTGTATCAGGCTTAAACCCGAATCGCGACTCATCGGAAAACATAATTTTATCCCATTGTTCCTGGGTCCATGTTATGCGTTCTACCATTCATATCGACGAGCGCGATTCCCGTGACGTATCGGTGGGCACCTGATTGGGCGTCGAGCTCGTAGGCCGTACTCATGCAGTCGATTTCGCACAGTTTGAGGACTTACATCAACACCACTTGAAATTTGTAGCCTCAAACTTATCTCTCGAGCGGTTAACATCGGCTGGCGTCTTGCAGTCAGTTGTATGTACCGGTCTTGCCGAATGGTTGTACTCCTTTTACGGCATGGATGCTATTCAGCGGGTTCTCCTGTATTATTGTAGCGCTGCCAAAGACGACAAATAACACTTCTATGAATGCCAAAATGTCGAGATACCTGAGATTGATTACTTCCCGCTTGCAACATCCCTACAGCTCTTTGCATTTCATCTGCCATCAAATGACGTCGCTTCATTACGTAAAGAATATCTAACAATTCAATTTTGTCGCTAACTTTATTTAAATGGTTGGTAAAATTATAAAATCAAGACTAAACGTAGCAATTAAAACGCACTTAAATTCAAACAAATTCGCAGTCATTTGAATTTTATGAAAAAATAAAACATAATCAAATTTTTTTTTACAACCAGCCTGTATGTCATCAATAACAAAAAAGTTTACTTACCTACGCACTTTGTTTGAGTAAATACTTACAAATTAATTCATATAAATGGTAAAATTTGTAATATCACGCATGTTGCTTAGACTTTTTTGATGTGTGTACAAGCAATTTTAGTTTATACTAGCTGTTAACCATGGCGTCGCCCGCAGTACTATTTTTAAAATGGTTAGACTGGTCTTCACGAAATTTTCATTGACAGATATCTGACCTTATAAAAAGTAATTCAAGAAATTTTGGTTTATACTAGCTGTTAACCGTGGCTTCGCCCGCAGTGCTATCTCCAAAACGGTTCGACCGATCTTCACGAAACTTTCACTGACACATAGCTGACCTTTTAAAAAATAATTCAAGTAATTTTAGTTTATACTAGCTGTTAACCGTGGCTTCGCCTGCAACGTTGTCTCCAAAACGGTTAGACTGATCTTCACAAAACTTTCACTGGCATATAGCTGACTTTACAAAAAGTAATTTAGGCAATTTATGTTTATACTAGCTGTTAAACGTGGCTTCGCCCACAGTGCTTTCTCCAAAACGGTTAGACCGAATTTCACGGGGCTTTCACTGGCAGATAGCGAACCTTATAAAAAGTAATTGCGGTTATTCTATTTTACACTAGCTGTTATCCGCGACTTTGTCTGCATGAAATTTAGCAAGATTTCAACTCATTCTTTATTTTTAATAAAATAAATAATTATCAGGTTATTATTTACAATTCGACATTATAATTATTAATAACTTTAATGATATAGAGTTCTTCCTAATAAGATCCTAGATTATAAACGTATTACGTAAAGAGTTCCATAATACAATTTCTTGCGGAACAGACAAGCGTTTATTTTTTGTATAGTCACAAAATCTTAATTATAATAATAACAATGTATGTTAAATGTAATGTAAGTGTAAATCTTTATACTAATATTTTTAAGTTATTGTTTCATTAGTTCCTTATACAGTGTAAGTAAGCACTGAGGTAGTTATATGATGGGTTAAGGTTCCAAATATGTTGCTGATGACAAACCTCATTTGGCACGCTGTTAGTATTTATATATCTAATGTACATGTTACTTTTAGTGGCGTGCGCGTCGTACTTACAATTATCTTTAAAGAGCATTTCTATAATTGTACATAATCTTACAATTTTATAATTCTTTAATACGATTTAAAAAACGCGTGCGGAGCAGCGGGTACAACTAGTCTATACATATAATAAGAATGTAAATTTAACGCGTCCGTACATTTTCGATTTTCGTGAAAAAAAAATGTTGCTGGTGTCTAGGAATAAGTAATAAAATATATTTCAATCATTTATAAAAATGTCTGTCTATCTGTGTGACTGTTTGTATGAACACGCATCACTGTTAAATTACTGGGTTCACAATAAAACAACACCAACAAAATCATAAAGCATATCTTTGAGAATAACTTAGTCTTTGTTACATTAAAATCGGTCCACTCTATGAAAAGTTATTGTAATTTTAATGGCGACGCGGCGTAAGTACGAGAGAAAAGTACATAAGTAAATGGATTTAATACATTCAGATGACTTTATTAACCACTGTTTTTTACATAAAGTTCCACGCGGACGAAGTCGCGGGTATAGTTAGTAAAATATAAAATCCATTACATTCCAAGATCCCGGCAAAACTCTCTATAATATTATTGTCTTTATTTCAGTTCGCCAAACGAGTGCCTCATTTTGAACACAGCGTTGCTTTGAAGTTGTCTTGTGTCGGTCGTGACCAGAAGCACGAAATCGAACAAGATTACTTCCGTGCTGTGTTCCCGAGGACCCGGTTGATCGGTTGCTATGGTAACGGCGAGTTAGGTATCAACCATCCAGTTAAGCCACCAACGGTAAACACTAATCTAATTAAGAGGCACAAACGTGATCCAGGACCCCAGTTCGGGATCATGTATTCCTACTCATCGGTTTTCGTTTATATCGGTTGGGGTAAAGTTTTGTCTTCGCCAGAATTTGTTTAGTTTTTTTTTTCTTTCAGATAAGATAAACTGGCAACCCTTAACGAATTATTATGACGTGTTTTTTAGTTATAACAGAACGTTTTTGAATAAATAAAAAAAGAGGTTAATAACTCTTTGTTATTTTTCTATTTTCATCTTCAAAACAAAATTATACATAAATCTTGCTTAGGCTTTGTGATTTTTTTTCCAAGTTTTATTGTAATAAATATTTTATTTCTGATTTAGTTACACTGTCTGTTAAGAAATATCCAAAGTTTTCTGGAATGTATCTAGATAATTCTTAGTGACACTTGGTATATTGATAATTTTTCTCATTATCCGGGTCATAGAGTTATCAGCTATCGAAATATTTAATATATCGTGACCTGCCATGTATTTATCAATTACATTTTTTTAAAGACAGAAACACATAATTATGTGCAATTTATATTATGGCGAATTGTATAAGATTATAAGGGCGTAGTCGCACAAGAATAATTTTGTTTTTTTTTTAATATTTAATAATACAGTTACTTTTAAGACGACTGGGTGTTATCGATTTGAACATAATATTTGAAGGGATTATTAAAAATAGAATATGTATATCCAGTTATCGAAAAACGTTAAAGAAAGGTACGCATCTGATTTTATATTAACACATAAGGTAGATTTATGAAAATTGTATTGAAAGGTCATCTTTCGAGCGAGAGGAAAGAGTGCTGGTGTTCCTTTTTCAATGATAGTTATGTTATTTAAGAATGATAATTGAATAAAAGTTAAGTAGTACTTTCTATATTTAATTGTATTTTTTATTATTATTTGTACTAAGTGAAAGTTGTAAGTAAAGGGTGAATTAGTAATGATTTATATATAAATAACCAGAGACAAAACAGCTTAGTGACTATTTCTCCTCTATTCTTCGAGCGATTTTTTTTTTGCTTTTGTTTTTGTTCTGGTTTAGTTGCTATGGACGAGTATATAGAATTACACCCAACTTGCTTTTCAGTTGAAAAGCTATATGTTTATAAGTAATATATGCATATTTACGTTATCGGTAAAATATTAAATAGTTTTTTTTCGTACGTTGAAACACGAACATATTGTAATTTTGTCCCAAAATAACAAAATTGTTACAATTGAAGATATCACAAGGATAATTTGTAAAATTCCTATGAAGTTTACATATAAATCGATTTAAATTTTAAATTCAAATTTATTACTGAAATGAAATCTTCTTTATTCCCGTTATGATTAAAAATTCGATGATGTGAATAAAGGAAAGGAAAGGAAAGGGACAAACATATACATCTATAGGGTCTAGCGTACGAGAGAATGAGCAAGAATACATTGTACAGTGTTTCTTATATTCACGATCCTCTCATTGTATATTGCACTACCTAATACTTGCTCTGGTCCGTGTATTGCACGTGTGTGAGTGTGCGTCTGCGTATTGTACCACGATGGTGGCAAACTAGTATGCGGACCGACTGATGGTAAGCGGTCACTGCAGACGAACGCTTGCAATACCGGGAAAAGGCGTCACCCAGCGTGGTATATTGTTCACGCCCATCGTTTATATGAATATTTTATCATTTTTTGAGGGTTTCACTTCTATTACGAGTGAACTGCTCACATGTTTTTTGATTGCTTAGTAATCTCATAGATCATTGTTGGGACAATTTTCAATAATGATTATGATCGAATTTCGACCAGTGGGCGAACACTACTACAAATAATGTGGTTATTGTCAAACCACACGAGACACAAACTTATCTGTTCTTGAATTAATTTATTCCTAGTATTTGCATATTACTCAGAAACAAGATACTTTTATTGTTGAGCGCATTTATAATACGAAAATACATCTTCCATTTGGTATATTTATATTTGAAACTCTGCTGTTTTTTTTAACTTATTAAGCTTAAGGAATTGTAGCTTATCTTACGTTGTAATAGCAAAGTAGAGTATATCCAGATATTATTTATCTATTATTACCTTATCGACATATGAACCTCTCGTTTATTAAGCATTTATTTTATTATTATATTTATTATTTTGTTATAGTTTATAATTACAAAGACATTTTTGAGATGTCTTTTTATCTGACTATATATAATAAGGATAGCATTAGAGCAAGGCTTTATTCATAATTTATATCATATTTAAATATTGCTTCAATGCAGAGGTGCACCGACCGCGGCCCGGGCCCAATGTACGTCCGACCCGTCAGTATAGCCTTAAAATAAAAGCGTCAATACTGTGTTGTCCAAGTTTACACTCGGAACTAACCAAACTATATATATATTATATGATTTTTTTTACACATTTATTAATTTGTTTTAATATATAGCGGTCCGCTTTTAGCTCATACTCTCTAAGAGTGGCCCCTAGTTTTAAACAGTATGTGCATCCCTGCTTTAACGGGTATAACGTATAATCAAATTAAATAATAAATAAACGTACTATGACGTTTTTGGTCACTTCCTATTCGATTTAATCTCCTCAATTTCCTATACACCAAATACGTTTAAAAAAAGTAATAATTAGTCTGTACAAATAGTAAATTAGTGTAAACCTCTGTAGAAGTGTATTCGTTAATTTAATGTTATTCGGTCGAATGTCTAACGCTGCTGTTAGAGATCATATATTTGAAATTGTATTTATGGATTTCTCTAAATATTTACTCAAAAAAAAGTACAGCAAACTTGTATACAAATATTAGACAAATGCAATATACAATATATTCGATATACGCAACTAGGGATGGCGATTCTTCGTAAAAAAATCGATTTCTAAATCGATTCATGAAAGGTTAACCTCTTCGTTTTTTTTTCTTTCTTGGTGAGCTTATTTTGGAATTCTTTTTAAATTATAAATTATGGGAAGGTTCCATTTTTATCTACATAGAAAAAATATCGAATAACGATTTTGTAGTGTCAGAGGTCGATTCGATGTTTAATATCGATTACAATAATTGTTTTTTCTATGTCTAAAAATTGATTATTCGATTAATCGATCTCAATTCGCCATCCCTAGATTCAACTAGGGTGGTTTATTTTTCTCATCACCCTTATACCTGGTAATGTAAGATTTACCAATTAATATATATGGTGAAATTGAAATAGTGTAATTGAAAAAAAAAAAGAATTTGTGGTATGTAGGAAATAAGCCTTCAGAACTTGTTATGTCCCTATATTGCTTTGTGGTTACTTATAATTAATTAATATTATACTTATAATTATACAATAACGATACTAAATTTGCACATTACATATATTTGCGGAAAAATATTCTGAGACGTTTTAGAATTGATGACGGAATGCATCTTGATAGTGTTAAGAATTTCTGTTTGTTCGATAAAATCCAACGCTATTTGACCTGTCACCATAAAAGTTGACACAGATAACAGAAATAAGGTTTTTACGCTATTTCAATATAACTCGCCACTAGGTAGCGTTAGGCCAATGATCGGCAAAGTGGTCATCCAAAATAGGCCAAATGTAAAAAATACAAAACTGAAATTTATTCAAAGAACCTTTTTAAACTTAAGTTTTGCTTTAGTAGATATATTTTTATCTAAGTAATTACGTTTAAAAGTACGCTTTTGAGCTTGCCTTTATTCAATGTCTTGTTTGCGAGTGACTAGGTATGATGTTGCATTCTAAAAATGTGCCTCTCTTCTATAGGCTTGCGTTTCATAATTGTTTATTCGTCTCTTATAAGACAAGTTATTAGATAATATTCCGTATCTATACTTTACACTTTGTGGTAGAGGAATAACTAAGGAATTATGGAACGAAAGAGCCGCATGCAGCTCGCGAGCTGCGGTTTGTCGACCACTGCGTTAGGGTATATTTTATGTTATTACATTTTATATTGTAATGTAATGCGGAGGAAATCGCCGGCGAATGTTAGGTAATACATATATAAACTTGAATCTCATCAGATAAATATATATATATTGATACCGTTAATTATCATAGTCATCATTATGTGGTAGAAAGCTTTTATTGTACGCTATGAACTCTGATAAAGATTTTTAGCGCTATTACTCTGAAGAGTTGTGACGCAAAGCGTGTGGCTCGTATTTCAGTTTGTAGATAAGATTGATAAGTATCGGAACATCAAGTCACTTAGTTAGTAATTTCTTGTATATGCTACAAAAAAAAATGTATAACCAAATAGCTTAAACGTAATAGAGTATAAACGTAGAGGATAATTTTCCTTAAGGATATGATTATAAACGTAGTTTTACTCTCAGTGAAGCATTGATTAAGAAATCATATAATACGTAATGAAGGGTTTAATTCTACTATCTAGTCTGTAAGTGATGCTAAATTGTCGGTATTTACTGTATACGGCATTTAATTTGGCTCGTCAGGGAGAAGGGTGGGACCTGCAACTGAAATCAGTTTGCTACGGTTTTGTAAAGCGTTCTCTCTATCGTATGGCGTAATGACTGCATTAGACAAGGATAACGCTATACGAAACTTAACTCGGCAGACTATCTCTGTCTTCTTTCCGACGTGCCAAATCATAAGTCGAGTAGTATAATATAACATTAAATATTTTATTAAGATCATACCATAACATAGGCTTGTAATTATATTTGGTATGTAAATATAGTTTTTTGTTCCTCACTCGATATTAATAATGTTCATAAAGTGATATAGAGGCCGTTATAACAGTCTGCTATACTGCAATGTAGTCGTTCATGTCGAAGCGGTATCCGGGGCATCGGGATTGAAGAATTGTAATAAGTTTAATCAAACCCTACGTACATAGTAATAGTACTATTGTAAGACTGGTAGATATCACAGAACTAATTTTAAATAACAGCAATGTCTATGAAAATTTTCATTTGTCTAACTAATATCTAACTTTGTATATTATTGTTCAAGTATGGTGTGTAATTTAGGTTCAGTTTCTGAATAAAGTTTTTATGTTATTTTTAATTCTTTAATTCTTGTCACTGTAGTGTAATTATACTTTACACCTATTTGTATGCGGTACTTCTATAGATTGACAGCTCAGTGGTTAATCAACGTAGGTTCGAATCCTTGCAAATGAGCGGGACTTTTCGTCCAAGGAAAACATAATGAAACGATATTATGTGACTGACTGTACTATTTTCAAGTTGGAAACTTATCAACAAACAACCATAGGTGTGTTTCGAAAGCCGCACTTGAGATCCCATCACCTATCTAGTTTTAGCGTGTTTACTATCTTGGGCCAGACTCATTACATCAGGTTTGAATGTGCTTAAACACTAAAGTTTACCTATAAATTTATACCATCTATACTAATATTATAAAGCTGAAGAGTTTGTTTGCTTGAACACGCTAATCTCCGGAACTAGTGGTCCGATTTGAGAAATTCTTTTTTTTTAAGTCATAGCAGCAGGTATATGAAAGGGTGGGTCACCTGATGTTAAGTAATCACCACCGGCCATAGATACTAACAACACCAGGGGAGTTAAAAGTGCGTTGCCAGCCTGTGTTTGGGGGAAAGGGAGGGAGGGAGGAGAGGAGAGGGGAGGTGGGCGTCCGGCGCTCTCACTGACCTAACGAAACGCAACAATACAAGCACTGTTACTTCACGTCGGTTTTCTATGAGGGGTCGTACTACCCCGGGCGAGCGGACCCATTCATGCTGAAACCAATAACAGCTTCAGCGTGGCTCTACCACCTAAAAAATCAGTGTTAGATAGCTCATTTATCGAGAAAGGCTATATGCTATATCAGCTAAGACTAATAGGAGTGGAAAGCCAATGAAGAATGTTGCAAAATCGGGTTTAACGTACGTATTATTTCAAAATATTTTCACCTATGTAAACGAAGTCGTGAGTTAAAGTTAGCGTTAGCCCAAAGTAACTACTCCACGCGGACGAAGTCGCGGACAGAAGCTGGTATAAAATGAACTCGTTTTTCGTGTCTGTGTTACCTTATTAGTATAGTATTAGCATGCAATGGATCTTTAAAGGTTTGATTTGTTTGCTCCCGGATGGTTTATAATCCTTTTATTAAATGCATTATATCCATTGATATAAAACAGAGAAAAGTTGACGTATTCTAATAAAGTGCCAAGGAACTTTCAGGCGCTTACATTGATAACGCTGGCTAAACCTTATGAGATACATAAGATTAATGTACTACAGAATTGTACATCTAATATGACTACAGAAAAGTCTCTAAAGGTATAAGATCCTAAGGATAAGTCACGGTAATCATTTTTATCTTTTACACGTTATTAGAAAAAATAATCGGTTATTTTGAGAAATATAGCATGCTCAAAATACTTTACGCCACGTTGGGCATTTAATATACCTATAATAGTATTAATTTGCCATTTATAGCATATCATTTTCTTCTATTTTATTTTTGGCAACCAGTCTTCTAGTAGACTATTACTGCCATTTTCAAGTGAGTAACGGTATTACAAGTTTCTTGATATAATTTCAATGAACTAACAAGATGGCGGCCATCTTGTTAGAACTTTCCTGGGAGTTTTTGTGGCAAGTTAGAATCCATGCTCCGTGGTATTAATTCCGATCCACTTCACTTGTGAACAATAACCAAATTATATTACGTAAAGCACTACCAACATTACACAATATAGAGCCAAATAACACAAGGCTATAGATAAAATATAAAGACACTACATGGCATTCCAAGATCCCGCCAAAAACTCCAGCATATCATTTTAGTGAATATTTTAAACGCTATCATAGATTAAAAATTATCATCAAAAAATCTTATTTATGTGAAGACTTTATGTACAGTCCGCGCCAAACGTTTGGACAGTTCTGAATAGTTGCGTGAACCACGAATTTAGGATAAAATACGTATTATATTAAATGAGACATTGAGACAATTTAATTATGAATAAATGTCAATTTTAGATTCCTGTAATAATATTTTAACTTTGGTATTAAACTTTTGACGATATTAAGTGCGAACCAAAATTTACGGCTTTATTCAGAGCGGCCAAAAGATTAACGAGGACTAACTCTGCTAACTCTCGACTTGGATGAAATGTAAATATCAAAAGCGGTTATAAATCTATTTAAATCCTTTAACAACTTAGGACACCACATTAGCATATTGCACATATTCAAAGTAGGGATTAGTTGCTAGTCTTCTTTATACATAAATTTCTTCTGTATGTATGTATGTCACTGAACTCCTCCTAAACGGCTGGACCGATTTTGATGAAATTTTGTGTGCGTGTTCCAGTGGATCCGAGAATGGTTTAGATTCACAATCAGACCCGATGGGTGGCGCAGCGGTTGACTTTTAGGATTTTTTTTATTATCAAGACAGGACAACGTCCGCCGGGCCCGCTAGTAAAGTATAAAAAAATGTGTACAACGTAACCTCTTAAGAATGTTATACAAACAAGTATTTCCATTAAAGTAGAAGAAAGCAAACGAATGTTATTTTATGAAATATAGTTGGCAATAAATGATACAAACGACTAATACGCAAAAAGTTACGACTTTCACGGGTTTATTCCATTGTTAACATCTAGAAACGTTATGAAAGAAATTACAAACAGAATAAAAGCTTACATTTCACTTTCTTTATATAAGTCATCCATTACGAATCAGTTTCAGTCATTATCAAAGTCGTTGATCCGTTTTAATAGTATAAATAGGACAGAGCAATCCAAACAGAAATTTTGAATTTATCGGAGATATGTAATACAAGACAAAACTTATAGTAGCATGCTTTGCAACCACTATGAATCCTATTATTACCATAAATATAGACTCTATCTATTAGTAGGTTTCGAAAACTGTACTCGAAAGTCAATTCCAAAAAGGATTTATTTATATTGTCATTGTTATGAACAACTTTTCTTTATTGCACTAAAAAGTATAAGCCTCTAGTTTTACCTCCTTCATTTCTGGCTTGTACTAGACTTATCCAAGGTTTCTCCGCAAGATTTGTGATGTCGTTAACCTGTATTGGAACTACCGTACCTTGAAATTTTAAAAGGACAAAAAATTTACTTTCTCTAAAGCTTTCGTTATCGCAAATGTAGCACTTTGTATGCAACATTGAATTGTATGATATATATTGTTAGATCCGACGTATACCTACCGTACTGAGTTGAAAAACAATGTTTTGGAATTTCACAAAAAAATATATACAGATTTTTTATATAAGTACTTCATTGACTGCACTTTTTTTTTAAATTGCCTAACCGAACAGTAAGTGTTAAGTGTACTTTAAGTATAGAAATTGGACATGATTTAAAATTGGTCAGTCTACATACATACATATATATACAGAAGCGATAATGGCTCAGCGGTTAGCGTGTTCGCGGACATTATGTCGATGGACGCAGGTTGAAATTTTAGTGAATGAGTCTGAGCTTATGATTAATGAAAATGTCGTAACGGAACTATAACATGTTTTTTTATATATAACATAAGACGCAAACGAACAGGTTGGTCACCTGATGTTAAGTGATCATCATCGTTCATAGACACTTGTAACACCAGGGGAGTCGCGAGTACGTTACCAGCCTTGTTTGGGGGAGGGTGAGTGCGGGACGGGGAGGGGAGATGGTATCCGGCGTTCTCACTGACCGAACGAAACGCAACAATGCAAACACTGATAATTCACGTCGGTGTTTCTGTGAGAGGGTGGTGCTACCCCGGGTGAGTCGACCCATTCATGTCGAAACCAGTAATAGCTTCAGCGTGGCTTTACCACCTAGAAATGATGGTACGGGTTTTTCTGAACTAGCTTGGCTAGCTACCACCCGCAAGGTGGAAATCTGTCGCCAAGCACCTACACATATGTTTTGTCAGTTGCAATTGAGGGCTGCTTTCTCTGTCTAAATCTCCTCTAGGTTTGGCGTACCAACATTTAACATCAGGTGAAATAGTGGTCATAATATAAAATGAAGTCGGTTAAAAATAGTTTTAACTTTTCATTAATTTAACATACAGTGTTTCGTAAAACTTTAACTGTAACAATGATTAAACTTATTCGTTTAAAATCATTTGATTTTTATTACATCAATTATGTAAACAGTAGATAATATATAAATTATAAAGAAGTTAAATTTGTTATTAGAAAACAAAAATGAATAATATATGTAATCAAACAGCAAAGATAATATGCACCTGGTAATTATTTGGAGGCGGCTATTATCCATTGGTAATTCCGTATACTAGCGTTGTTAATGTTCGAACAGACCGTTAACATGTTAATAATACCAGTGGTCAATAAGATCAGGGTTTTAGTACAAAATTATATGAATTTACTCGTGGAATATGATTGTTTGTTTCGAATAGGAAACTAGTACAAACAGCAGTTATTCTGAACAATAACCCCATGACTTACAGATCGGTTTCGAAGCGGTTAATTTGTTTTTATGAATCGGTTTGTGTGATATCGCGTGTGCGCACCACAGACTCCATAACACGCAATTGTATTCGAGATTATTCTGCTTAACTACAGAAATAAATTATTGTCGTATTGTCATTGTATTTATAATTTTTTATCAACGTACCTTACACGTTACGTTACAAGGTTAATTACTGTTGAAAATATTCACCTGAACTAATAAAGTTATTTGTCTTGGCAATTTAAAATATAATTAATATTCTAGAACAGATTTTGTATCGAACAATCTTTTGCAAATAAAATGATATCATTTTTCTCGGTAAGGTTTTATACTTAATATTTTAGTTTAATTTGAAAATGCTTTGTAATAATTATTGACAGTTAATAACCTACATTAAGATTGAATTTATTTAAATTATTTTGTCTATTCAGTACACTATTATTTTAAGTTATATTTTTTACATGTTAAATTGAATATATTATTTTATTTCACTTAGTTTATATTTCTTTTATATTTGCACTATCTATAATGAGTTTTACTTTAAAAAAAAATAGCACCGGTTAAATGGAAGAAAATGCCTTGTGGCATTAAGCTCGTAAATGTACAAACTAATAGTGCTTTAAAGTTTCATTAATTCGTTCATTAAAAAAAAGGAAACTAAATATCGAAATAATATAAGATAACATAAATTATTAGATAATATTCGATGCTATTATTATGCACATATTTTTGCCTTTTTATAATAATAGTAATATCATACAAATTGTCTTCTTACGCGATAATTTAATAATGTCTCAGTATGAATAATCATATAAAGGATTGATGGAACCAATTACACAGGAAGAGACACTTTTGGGATTAAACGTGTCACCCACTCCGAGACGTTTTACGAAGTTATGTGTACCCAAAGGTACAATGAATATATTTGAGAGTCAAGGCGGGGTAAAGCCCGCTACCAGTGGGCTAGTGCTCCGGCATATGGCTTCGTGGTCGCACGCTCTACAGCGTTCAACTCCGCAAGTTAGCCGCACGCGGTAGAAAGTCGCGCGATCGTGAAAGGTTCATAAACTATTTTTTTTAAATATATTCATTATTAATAATTTTGTGTTTCATGACTGGAAATTTAAAGCTATTATCATAACGGCATTTTTCCTATTCGCTCTTTTAAGTAATAATAGTGTAAAAGGATACGTTATTATTTTTAATTTAACGTTATTAATTTTAAACTAACAATTTAAAACAAAATACTATTTTGAATTTCAATATTTAACAGTAACATTACATATATATTTATATATATATATATATGCATATATATATGTATTATTATTTTATTGCAAGTATTATTAATTTGATTAGAATTAATTACAAACTTAATTTTGTTCATTGAAATATCACTCATAAGTTAATTCTATAAATAATGTGCGAACTGCATTCGTTAGTGTATATGAGTAACAGAAAGCTATCTCATAAATATGAATTAAATACAAAAGGATTTGTGCATGGGAATGCCATTAGAGTGGTTGGTGTTTAATGCTAATGTGTCGTGAGATGAACGTTAAATGCCACCACGGAGCAAGTTCACTTTCTCTCAATAATAACTCTTTAAGTTTAGTTCCTTTCATATCTTTATTCATTTTGTATTCTTCACATTTTACATGGCTGGAATAAATAATTTCAATTCCAATAGATTACCATTTTTTGTAAATTATAATTCTACTTTTTTCGCGATGTAATGTGATTTAAATTGTATTTTATACAATTTTTAAATTAACAAATTAAACGAATTGTTCTTTACAGTTGTAGAGTCACAAAATATATCGAAACGTTTCATGTGAACTTATGTGGACAGTTTAAATAGTTATACAGTTCTATAGTTATAGGTATACAAACTGTGACAGTGGTTACTCGAGATAAACATTTGAAATTAAGTGAAAGTTTTCTGATATCGTTGGTCACATATAAGTGTGTGGAGAAAAGAGCCGAGAAACAATGGATCACCTGTTCCGGCAGCGACGGATTAGTGTACCCAAGCGGTAAGATTATACATAATCCTTATAATTTAATTTAAGGAAGATAATCATGCTATTCAAGGCACAATCTCCTAGGCTTTGTTATTAGTATATTCCTTGTCGAGAATATACCTAATACAAGAGCAAATTAAATCACAGTGAATAACGTATTACTTATTGGGAAACATAATTAAACAATACTTACTATACTGCCGTCTAAAGGAAGAGGGGTGTTCTGCCGTTTTTGAAGTCATACTTCTTTTGGCGCGTTAGGGAAAAACGACGACAGTAAATTTTTACGATGCGCGCGCACACCGTCACGAAAAACCGACTGTATTTGTTGTTTGTATTTCTTTGTATTAATACTTTCAATGTATTAAATACCTTTTTTCTATTGTTAGTGTCATTTTTTCTACAAACGTAGAATAAGGCGAGAGGTAAAATTTTTGAAAAGATTTTTATCTTGTTACGCCAAAGAAGTATAACTTCTAACGCGTGTATATAAGTACACACACACTTTTTTTTTCAATTTTGGATTTTGTACTCATTTCGAATCAGGTACAAAGGGTGCATCCAATAGTGTTTATTCGTTCATCTATGAGCTTCTATACCCAACACACCCTTACTTCAAAACAGAATTTGATATATTTGGCTAGTGCTCTAAATTACAGACTTTTCGTGTTAACCGGTTTGTGTTTTATTTAAATCTGCTACTTTTACGGCGGCACCATACTCCTTGTAATAAGCGGTCATTAGATTTATATTTAAAAAAATATATTCATAATTTTTTCTATACTATGAAATAGCAAATAAGCATACTATCCACCTGGTATTAAGTGATCATTATGTATCTACAACGAACCGCAAAAGACCGTAGCCTTGAGGTTAATAATACGTTGCTACAACTGAGAACTGTGTTAAATCGCTTCATGTACCTGTGCGTGCTGTAAACCGCATCCTTCAGACCGGAACGCAGGATTGCGAGCACTGTTGGTTTGCAGAAATGGTATAGAGAAGGTTTTCCCGCAGGCTCTAACCTTGCACAGGTTCTACCGCTTTTTAATGCCGCTTGCATACTGGTGTGCGCGATAAATGCAGTTGTGAGAAGACACTACCGTCATGCGTTACGAACTATCAGGCTGCTTCACGGAACACGATAACTGGACCGACGGCTATTACACACATCAAAGGAGTTAAACAGGCACTAACTTCGAGCCTGCGTCTTTATCGGAATAAAGTTTGACGTTCATTTTGACACAATTAGTAGTGGAAACTTCGCCACGCAGGTATGAGAGTAGCGTAATTTTCGAGGCTGTAATAATACTTTACTTATACTTTACTTATGTAATAATTAACAAATAGGATTTCTTGAATATTAAAACGACAGAGTACTCATTGTACAAAGATTACCTGTACCGAATGTATTAGTTAATCTCATTATAGTAGTGATATTCTGAAGTAGAGAAATGTTATGATTTTCTATGTCGGGTGAATGACACAAACTCGATGCAAACGGCAGTGACGTTACGCGTTTTTATTGATAACAATTATAAATACTCGATCGCTGTTACCGTGACTACACAATAGAACATTAATTTTACTTTAATTTCATTTATTTTCAATGTAATATTATCTGTATACAATAATAATTAGCTCGATAAGTATTAACTTAGAAATAACTATGATTTATCTATTGCAGTCATCACAACTTTAAATGTGACTTTATTTGACACATTTTTCGATTTTTATTTAGTTTTTTACTTATTGATCAATTCTTTATTTAAAAAATTATCTTAATAATTCCTACTGTTATTATATATTCCTACTTATTCACTATTTAAAAACTTTTTTAACTTTATAGATAATTGATTATTTCAACAGAACTGAAAAAGGTGGCCATTAAAAGTTTACTGTAGACGTTTAAAATTAAAAGATCTCATTTATTATATCAAATGGAATATTTTGATAACGTTTTTAGCGGTATTTCGTCTTTATTTCCGATGCAAAACAGAAGAAAGGCAACATGACCTTTATATTAAAAAGTCAGCTACATCGAATAAATGTATATGTAACAGAGAAAGTTTTGATATTTGCAAATTAGTTCATGTCATTAAAAGTATCTATTAAATATAAATAAAAAAAAAACGATAAATTAAGAGATTATTGGGTATAAGATGCACGATCTAGATTTAAAATGATTTTTTTTAAGGTTATTTTTTGGTTTGTGTATCTATTATAAAAACTATATTTATAAAGCTTATTTTTCTAGTATGTATTTACAACACAAAATTACATACCTGAATTAAATAATATGTAAACTAAAATAGATTTTAAAGTACATGCCATCCCTCACGTTGGCAGAAGGAAACTAATCCAGAAGGTAGGACGCCTTGTCACTTTACTTACAATGCTTATTCATTGAACGATATATTGACCAGACTCTTGTCAGGAGACGTGACGACCACTGAATTCGCGACTTCCTCAAAAAGGTATCTCTGACCATAAGGTGGGATTTCGATTTTAAAAACTCAAAATAATTATATTATTGTATCACATATATTCGGTTCAAATAAACTTGACATTTTACATTATATTCATCATACATGTCCTTCAAATGCTTATTAAATAAAAGGAATCGTTATATCGCTTCTAAATTTGATGTCATCATTCTGAATGAGAAATATATTAAATTAAAATGAAAAGTACATAGATTAAAACAATGATATACAGAAAGAGGTTATAATATTCACTGTAAAATAATTATTATAATATTAATAGTTAATAACAAACGCTAACTTCCGCATATACTTTTGTCTCTCATGTTTTCTTAGCAAATTTCTTCGAAACAACTATTCTCTTTAGAAAGTCTGTGAATAATGGTCCGTCATTAATGTACGTATATAAAATAATTTTAAAACGATGTTATTTCTGTGATAACGTGCTCGGACGTCGCTGCGACCGCCGTGGTTTTCTACCTTATAATAATTCTAAGCTTTCAGTGAGGAAAAACATTATGATAAAGACAGGAAGATTTTGGCGCTGTAAGCTTAAATAAGAAATTTATTGGTGATCAGCTATAGCTATATTTTAATAGATTTACGAGTCAACTATCCTTACAGGCTTAGCATCAATAACTAGAAAACTTGCATAGACGAAAAGCGAAAACAAATACATATTTCATAAACACGTTTAATAAAAACACATATATGTTCTCTTATTCTGACAATTTCCCAGAGGAATTCTTTTAGCAATACCTCTATATAGATACATTTTAAGGTAAAGCAGTAAAATTCTCAATGGCTGTAAATTTTAATTGATTAATAAAATACTGTGCGGTAATCTATTTTACGTTTGATAGAATCATATTTTTCTTTGATTATGGTTATTTGCAATATTTAAACAATACGACGTCGTGAGAAAATATAGACAAAAATGAAAATGTTATAACCGAGTGCATGGATATATAAAAGATTTTTCAACCGAAAATATCTTTATATGTAAACAATTAATCAGCTTTTTTTTCGAATTGGTTACGCTTTTGACCTAGCAAGACCAAGCTTTTGACCGGACTACTAATTAATCAGGTTATCTAATATATATTCCATTGTAGGCTCATACGATAATTACCTTAAAATTAACGTAAATATTATTCATGGAACCAATTAAAATAGTAAGAAGTAAAGCCGTACCTATATCTCTATAGTTTTTAATATAATAGTACAATATTACTCACTATTCTTCTAAAATAGAGTAAATATAATTATCTAGTCAATAAAAGGGGTAAAGTAGTATTTATCTATACATGTAATAAGAATGTGAATCCAATGTCTGTACTATTTCGATTTTTGTGAAAAAGAATGTTACAGGTGTCTTGGAATAAATAATTAAATACATTTCAGTCATTATTAGAAATGTATGTTTATCTGTCTGCTTGTTTGAACACGCATCACTGCTAAAGTACTGTGTTACGATAAAAGCTCACAAGTATTTACTTTATCATTTGATAAAGCATGTCCTTGAGTAACATTTAGTTTTTGTTTCATTAAAATCGATTCACTCTATCAAGAGTTATTGTAATTTTAATGACGACGAGACTTAAATACGAGAGAAAAGTAGATAAGTAAATGAACTTACTATATATTCAGATGATTTTATTAGTCACAGAATTTTTATATTAGGTTCCACGCGGACGGAGTCGTGGGCACAGCTATAGTAACAAATAAGATTTTATTACCAAATTATTAGACTTTACCAAGAAGAATATATTTGTTTTCTTTTATTTCATAGCAGGCAAACGAACAGGTGGGTCACCTGATGTTAAGTGATCACCACCGTCCATAGACACTAACAGCACTAGGGGAGTCGAAAGTGCGTTGCCAGCCTGTGTTTGAGGGAGAGGGAGCGAGGGAGGGGGAGAGGAGAGGTGGGCCTCCGGTGCTCTCACTGGCCGAACGAAACGCAACAATGCAAGCACTGTTACTTCACGTCTCGTTTTCTATGAGAGGGTGGTGCGACCCCGGACGAGTCGACCCATTCATGCTGAAATCAGTAATAGCTTCAGCGTGGCTCTACCACTTACAAATTTGTAATTTACTAGTAATAAATCTCTTCATAAGCATTTATTAGATCACCGAAACTTTGCACTTTTGTTGTTTTAATGCTATTTACTGTAAATTAGCCTTTTTAAACCAGACTATAGAAGTATATTTAAAAATGAAAAAAAAAACCTTTAATTATATAAATCATCGACTAAACTTAAAAATTTCATTAGTCGAGAACAATGTAGATAGTACGAACATTATCGTTGTTATTACAAAAAAGTTAAAAACTCGATTTAAAAAGGTTTCGCGAATTAAATGCACCGCGCTCGCCCGAGGCAAGTTCGCTTTATCCTATTTCGCAAGTCTAATCTAACGTAACCAAAGCGAGACAAAAGAGCAAGAGGGCGAACATTCAGCGACCGCGATGCATTTAATTCGAAACCTTTTTAAAGCAAGTATTCAATACGTATTTAACTTTTCTGTAATAACACCGTATAAGTTTATTTTGAGAAAATCCCTTTTTTGCATAATGCTGCTACTTACCATTTTAAAGCTGTAACTAAGGATTACCTACTTACTTTAAACATTTATTTTTAATTATCGGGTTTAATCAGTATTTGTCCCTTTTATTAAAATTACCACAATTTTTGCAATAAATCAATGGCACTAATAATAATGAGTCCAATGTAGATAGTTCAGTAATATCGTTTATTAAATAATGTAATTATACAAAAAGTTTGAGATACGTTATATTTCTATTTAGCAGATGAAAGAATGTTGACGTATAAATAAGAGAAATTACTACTTGTAATGTAGATTTCAGTTAAAAGATGTAATAAACGTATGAAGACATTTCTTAATGTGAAACTACATTCACGCTCTAGTTGCAGTTCCGTTGGTTCTCGTCATCGCAATCTCCTCTTATTATCTACTGAACACGGAGACAATAAACAACAGAAAAACGAGACACATCGCTTCACACGCTCAATCACCACGGTTCCGCTCTGTGAAAGAAAAACGGAATGGATACAATACATTTACCAAAACACACTGATGGTCGTACAAAAAATACTGGACGGAATGTATAATACTTTCTCCAAACATACATTATGTCATGTGCCATGATACATTAGATGCTAAATGACAAGTTATGCTGTAACATATGTCTTTACAATGATAATATCTTTGATGTAGCCATAAACATAAGTCACGTATATCGTCTGTAGTAAAATTTTATTAATTAATATCATTAGATTTTAATTTAAAATATTAATCACACCTGTAAATATATGTACGTACTAGACTTTTCTCGCGGCCTCACTCTGGTTAATGTAGATTTGACCTATCCATTGAGAAAAATTTGTTTTTTCTTTTCTGGGCAAAAACACTGACAACGTGCCTGTAAAATTTCATGAGCAGTAACAAACAAACAAAATCACATTCGATTTTATAATATTACTAAGAATATATAGATGTGTCCACGGCTTAGCACGCGTTTTTTATTATGTGATGCTATTATTATTTGTAGTAGTTACCACAGCGCCATCTAGTAATCAAATGAATAGTGGATATCTATACATATAACTAGCGGGCCGGGCGGACGTTGTCCTGCCTTGATAATAAAAAAAAATCTAAAATTCAACCGCAGCGCCACCTACCGGGTCCAATTGTGAATCTAAACCATTCTCGGATCCACTCGAACACGCACACAAGATTTCATCAAAATCAGTCCAGCCGTTTAGGAGGAGTTCAGTCACATACACACGCACACAAGAAATATATATATTAAGATAAGAATGTAAATATAAGATATCTGTACTTTTTAGATTTTTGTGAAAAAATATGTTGTAGGTGCCTTGGAATAAGTAATAGAATATATTTCAATAATTTTAGAAAAGTCTGCCTGTCTGTTTGTTTGAACACGCATCACTGGTAAAGTACTGCGTTCACGACAAAACCTCATCAAGAAGTAGTCCGGTGAAGCTGTTAAGACCTTGCTTGGTCAATAGCGTAGTCAGTTCGAAGAAAAAAAAACCTCATCAAGAAAATAACCTCGAGTAACATTTAGTCTTAGTTTTATTAAAATCTGTTCACTCTATCAAAAATTATTATAATTTTAATGATGATACGACTTGAGTATGAGATTATAAATAGATAAGTAAGTAAATGAACTTAATACATTTAAATGATGTTATTAATTACTGTTTTTTTTCATTTGGTTCCACGCGGACGGAGTTGCGGGCACAGCTAGTATATAATATATCTATTTATACTATTTTTCATAAGGAAACTTAAAGAAGTTTACGTGCTGTACCATAGCCTAGTGAGTTAACAGTTGATATTGATAGCATAAAAACATTTTCCATGGAAAAAAACTGACTTATGCCAATTGTTGTGATGATCGGTCCGAGTTTATTGATCTCAAATATAGGTACCAATTTCCATTCTCATATATAGATAAAATAGAAGTTACAATATCTTAATATATATATTTCTTGTGTGCGTGTGTATGTGACTGAACTCCTCCTAAACGACTGGACCGATTTTGATGAAATTTTTTGTGTGTGTTCGTGGAGATTCGAGAATGGTTTAGATTCACAATTGGACCCGGCAGGTGGCGCTGCGATCGACATTTAGGATTTTTTTTTTGTTTTCAAGGCAGGACAACGTCCGCCCGGTCCGCTAGTATAATATAAGTGTTTGAATGTATACTGCCCAGCAAAAGCCATTTCCCGAGGGAATGCACGGGTTTAACCGCCGCCACGCCCGATTACGACGTATTGTTGAGTTCAAACCCCTAGTTATGTATCTTTGTAAATACATTGTATCAAGAACATTGATCAAAGCCTTTGGTTACCTTATGATGGTTTTTTTGCCGTCAGCTGTTAATTTATTAAGCAAAAAAAGAAAAAAAAAACTTTACTAAATGCAAGCGAGATTCGTAAAGAAACATTCATATACGCAAAGGCTTTCCATTCTACTGGTTTAAGCATTCATAACCTAGCAGTAGTTAAATTTATCTTTCTTCTATCTATACCTTCTTCTATACATATAATAAGAATGTAAATCTAACGTGTCTGTACTTTTTCGATTTTCGTGAAAATAAGTGTTGCAGGTGTCTAGGAATAAGTAATAGAATACATTTCAATGATTTTTTGAAATGTATGTTTATCTGTCTGTTTAAACACGCATCACTGCTAAAGTACTGCGTTCACAATAAAATAAAACCAATTCATCAAATTCATCAAATCATAAAGCATATCCTCGAGAGTAACTTAGTCTTTGTTTCATTAAAATCGGTCCACTCTATCAAAAGTTATTGTAATATGAATGACGGCTCGAGTTAGCTACGAGAGAAAAGTAGATAAGTAAATGGACTTAATACATGCAGATGATTTTATTAATCATTGTTTTTAACATAGGGTTCCACGCGGATAAAGTCGCGGGCACAACTAGTAGTTCATATAACAAAATATTTATGTGAATACAAGTCCGCCTCCCCAGCCTTGTGAATTAATATTGAACATAACAGCTTTTACTGAAATTGGTTTCACTACGAATGTGCCTTCACATTCTCTAGAAGCCCTATTATTTAAAATCTGACCACGTATTAGATTTATAATAATAATTTTAAAGTTTCATAGTCATCCGTTTGGGTTTCTTAGTAGACTTAGTTTGGTTCATTTTTAAGTACAGGCAATATAAGAAAACACACGACCGAACCTGTTTTGTTTTTGTACTTCCAAGTTTAAATTTATATAAAGACTAACGGGCCGGGCAGACGTTGTCCTGCTTTGATAATAAAAAAAATCTTAAATTCAATCTCAGCGCCACCTACCGGGTCCAGTTG
The DNA here is from genome assembly GCA_036509395.1 of Antheraea yamamai. Lineage (NCBI taxonomy): Eukaryota > Metazoa > Arthropoda > Insecta > Lepidoptera > Saturniidae > Antheraea > Antheraea yamamai. The sequence goes on along the minus strand of AP028434.1, from coordinate 7,388,965 downwards.
TGAATCTAAACTATCCTCAGATCCACTGGAACACGCACATAAAATTTCATCAAAATCGGTCCAGCCGTTTAGGAGGAGTTCAGTGACATACACACGTACAGAAGAAATTTATATATAAAGAAATACGATTCATAATGTTAATTTGAAGCTATCCGACCTATCAATACTTATTCTGGATCCATGATTCCAGAAATATGTTTTAACTAACTTCCGTTCGCAATTTCGCTTGCGTTCATGTATCATGTATCATCATTTGATCTCTCTCAGTAAAATAACATTTTTATCTATGAAAGATAGTCTACTTATGTTCTTTTTTGTATTCCTAACAATGCACAAATATATGCAAAATTAGACGATGTTCTTTTGAGAGCTAAGGGGTGAAAGCGTAGCAAACAAACAGACTCATATTCGTATTTCTAATATTAGTTAGGAATATATGATGTTTACTATTATTTAATTTCCAATATCATTTTTTATTCATTGTGTTTTTAATCTATACTAATATTATAAAGTTGAAGAGTTTGTTTACTTGAACGCGCTTATCTCAGGAGCAACTGGTCTGATTTGAAAAATTCTTTCAGTGTTAGATAGCTCTTTTATCGAGGAAGGCTATATATCACCGCGCTAAGACCAATAGTAGCTCAGCAACAATGAAGAATGTTTCAAAATCGGGGTTAATGTACGTACTATTTAAAAATATTTTCACCTTCTACGTAAACGAAGTCGCGAGTTAAAGTTAGCGTTAGCCCAAAGTAACTGTACCCCGCGGACGAAGTCACGCATAGAAGCTAGTGCAATTATAACTGTGATGAAATTGTATATTTGTCAATGGTTAAACTATGTGATTGAAAATGAAAATCTCTGGTATTTTAAAAGAGGTTACATTTGTATCTATAACCATATGAGCTAACGAGGTTTTTGCAAATGTGATTAAAATTAAATCGTAACGAGCAGTGATCTTTGGATACAGCAGGTGCCGTCTGACAAACGATTACGCGCATACAAGGTCTCGGTCGTTGTCCATGTTGATGTTCTCCATTATGCACCGAACAGTTATTGACGTCGCACGCTTCACTTCCTACCGTCACTGTTTGCTTGAAATTTCATCGTAAATGCATGCGGACGTGACTCTTTGTTACATTTCATGATAAATATAGTGATAACATATGATCGTGCCATTTAGCCTAATTTCACGCTCAAATAGCGTTTACTAGCGGCTTCGTTCACTTTAATGTAGTAAAAGTTATGTTCTTATTTCTCGGAATCAATCCTTAAAAAAATTAAATGTATCGTATGCACCCCTTACAAAGTTTACGCAAAATATTATGATATTGAGTAGTTAATACTTTACACACTTAGAAGATGAAATTTGGTAAATGCTGAGAGATAGGTGTTTATTTATTTTTATTAGGAAACTATTGTGCTATAGGAAGCCATCTCAAGTCAATAAGTGAAAACATTTTTTGCTCCCATATTATTAGCCAACACAGTTTATCCCTTTAGGGGCAACACTAAGAACATCGCTTCTTTGTGAGATTCGAAGTCATAAGAAGGAACTGCTTTTAAAATTTCTTGCCTCTTGCTGCGTAGCTTCGGCTGTACGTTAATGAGTCAGTTTACCAACTTTTGTATATATATAGATTATTAACGGCCCGGCGGACGTTGTGCTGCCTTGAAAATAATAAAATATCCTAAAATTAAATCGAAGCGCTACTGCTACTACCTACTTGGTCCAATTGTAATTCTAATAAATTATTCTTGAATCCACCTGAGCACATACAAAAAATTTCATCAAAATCGGTCGGTTTACAAGTAGTTCAGTCACATATACACGTACAGAAGAATGAAATATGAGGATATACTACGTTTCATAACACAAGATTTAAGGTTTTGTTGCTCACTAAACTTTTTCATTCAATAGATACGTCTTTTATTTAGCGTACACTTGATAAGTTTACAATTGTGTTTTTTGCATTACGTAGGGTTTCTGCCATTGATATACAGCTTCCATTGTTTTTCTTTGCAATTCTTTTGTATTACATTCAACAATGTGAAACTTCTACAGATAATAGGAACGTTATTTCGTTCTAACTCGCTCACGTATGTATGTAGGTGCATTACCACATTTACTTAACCGATTTAACACAGCTGACAAAGATTGCCACGGACGGGTACAAATGTATTGAACTGAGAAAGTGTTCGAACTTACTTTGTATTTTGTAATTTGAAATTTAAATTCGAAATGTAACCGACATAATGGATGCTTTTGTTAAAGAACATACGTGTATTGGGTTTAAAAATTGAGTAACGAACAGTTAGATAATTTTGTTCTCTCGGGGTCAGGCACATGAGTACGGTTTTTGTTAGTTACCGTTTATTTTTACGTTTGCACTTATGTTGCCCGCGTACCTGTAATTGTCTCGATTTTTGTATAAAACTCGGCTAATGGGTCGGCATGTTCTTCACGTACTTCCGTTCAGTAGACGAGTAAAATACAATGAATGGGTGAGGAATATTATTATTATTACTTTTGAAGAACTGTAAATATATCCATTATTGTTCGTGCGGGTGCATTATGTGAATGACTTTCTATCTCTTTATGTTACATCGAGTCATTTGTGTTAATGACTGGCAGATGTAAATTAACAGTCCGAATGTAGTCGTGATGTATGGAGAATACTTTATGGGTGGCGACAGTTAAATAGCGGAGCGTTTCATTTGTATAATGGGAATGTTAAGATATAGTAGTAGTATATAACCATTTATATAACAACAAAATGAATGCTGAACATTTTTTTAATAATATCATATATTCATTTGAATACCAGATCTTTACCCGTCTATGCTATAGGACATATGTAGCTATGTACAGATGTATTTCTATTTTTCGGCAGACTTGATGTATTTTAACATAGTAGGATGTCAATAAATTTGACTTAATTTAGCTATATAGTATTATTTAATTACTCTTTTAATCTATTCAGTTTCTCTAAGTTTTGTTCTGTAAGATCAAGTATCTTTGAGTTTATTTTTCAAGTAATTTGTGTACAAAATACATACTATTATTTAAATAACCTATGAGCAAATTCATAGCAAGAATTAAAGTTATAGCGAATTATAACGAGTAACAAGTACTACCTGGAATACATTTGTGTTACAATCGTATTTTATTGCTCTACGGTAGAACTACGTCCGTCTCACGTATAAGTACACTATAATACAGACCACGTTCTTCTTTCATGTCGAAGAAAATTAAATATTGTACACGTAGTAGAAAATAAAACGAAGTATTCTGTAAGTATCAATGGAATTGGTAAATTAAAAATTATTTCATATCAACTTTTATACATTTTTTTTCACCGCGTCGACGAATACGTCTAAGAATGAAAAGTGTAATGGTTCGTATTTAATACATACATTTATTGTTATTTGATGTAACTAATGCAATAGTTCTCTATTTGCTATTTTTGCCTTCATTCTCACTATGTTTTTAAACGAACCACCATTGCGATAAGTCCTGACACATGTTTATAATATATTAGCAACATGATTCGAACTGGTTACAAATAGTTTTATTTATATTTATTTATTTACAAATGTGGATAATGTAACAGTCAATAGTCCAATAAATAATATAATAACAATAATGAATAGGAATAAACTAGGGTGAAAACCCACAACGCTTTACAACATCGATGCAAATTTTTCCCGTCATCTTATAACTTGGACTCTTCAAGAGTAGAGTGAATAGACATCTAGTGGGTAAGCGCAATCATCGTCGTGTCGGCCTCGTTATCACTTACCATCAGGTGAGCTTGTGGCCAACCGCGTACCTGTTGAACATTAAAAAAACTTACACTATTAAACATAATGAAAAATTATATAACAGTAAATATTGAAAAACATTTGACAATGAAAAAAAATAGAATAAGAATAAATGAATAAGTGAAAATATTCATTTATAAAAACTAAAATTAATGTATGGAAAACAAAACAAGATAGCAAACATAACTAATTACATATATTGAAATATGATTTAGTAAATGTTGTTTAAAATGTGTTTAATTATCCTTTTGAATTTATAAGCTCGATGATCAATTATGTCTAATGAGATGTGTTTGGATGCGAGCTCATTATATAAACGAGTCATACGTACAATTGGATTGTAGTAAGAAGTTATCCTTGTAAATTTAAGGATAAATGTTTTAGGAAATCGATAATAAAATTGGTATCATAATTTAGAGACTCTAGCAAGGAGTAAGATGGGATATAATAGATATAGATTCCCTTATATATTATTTATTATTTGATCCGTGTAAATAAGCCTCGGTAGATTTAACTACATTCGTAAACATTCTTATTATATACTCCTACATATAAAAATCAAAAGATTGTGAATAATTAACAAATATTAATTTAGAAGCAACTATATGTTGATGTTAAAATGCTTCCACATAGAATAACTGTTAAATCGAATTGTTCAGTAAAAATACAATCCGTCCTACTACAGCAGTTATTGTATATATACTAAGATATCTATACTAATATTATAAAGAGGTAAAGTTTGTGAGTTTGTGACGTTGTAAGGGGTAATCTCAGGAACTACTGGTCCGATTTGAATAATTCTTTCAGTTTTATATAGCTCATTCACCGAGAATGGTAATAGGCTACATAGCATCACGCTAAGGTCAATAAGAGCGGAGCATAGATGAAAAATGTTTCAAAATCGAGGTATTTTTTCCTTTTGAGAGCTTCCGCTGCGTCTTAGCCCAAAATAACTATTCCACGCGTGCGAAGTCGCGGGCAAAGCTATTAACTAATTATATTATCTATAATAATATTATAAACAGGTAAAGTTTGTGAGGTTGTAGGAGGTAATATCTGGGGAGTCGGAGAAAAATGGTCGAACGAAAACGTTTCTTACGAATGTTGCCTTAATTATGAGATATATATGATTGAGTTCTAGAGAATAGCTGTGGCTTGATAATGCCTATTACCGCCCAACGAAGTGGGCACGGGTCGGCTAGTGATTTTATAAATGGGTTAACGAGAGTAACTATTGGAGAAAACTAGCTATCATTTGTGGAATTCATCCTTATTTAATATTGTTAGAAGGTGCCTGTAGTCAAAATTCAAATCAATTCATTTTCTTTTGTTGTAATCCTGAGAATATTTAAAGATAAAATTACCAGCTTACATTAGAAAAAGCGTGATCGTTCTAGTCAAAGAATCTGCAAATATATTTAATTTTGACTATTTTTTTTTTATTTCTACCACATAATTAACAATTTACAGTAATAACAGATAATAAATATACAGAAATATATTTCTCTTCTCTTCATGTATCGTAATCCTATATATAATTAATGTATTAATAAGTAATATAAAAATGTAAGTACTTTATTTGAAGTTTAGTTGAAACCGTAATAACCGCTCAATTTAAAAAACAACGATAAATTTAATGTGTGCATAACAGTGACATAGATATTATAATGCTGCATTGAAGCAGCGTTACAATGGAATTTTGAGTAAACCGCAGTACCGTGATGCAGTCTGATTGCATTTCATATCTATATTCAATCTTATGTGTTTTGTAATACGGATATATTTTGAAAAGTAGTAATAATTTTCTCAGACCACAAGCATAGTTTATAAGCTCCATTTCACGCGTTCTCTTGTTCCTACAGCTCCAGTTTTATACATAGTTATTAAAAATGGTTTCATTTTTAATTGTAAAGGGAAATTAGAACTGTCTTATATCGTGTAGCTTTAGATGAGTTATTTTTATTTCAAATTGCAGTTAGTAGAGATGATATATGTACAACCATGGTAATATACATACAACGTATGTAAATGAGTGCCTTCTTGGTACTTTTCCGTTAGCCGGGCACAACATTAAATTCTCTACATCTCTGTATTAATACAAAACACGCACGGTTTTCTTTTTTTCTTGCAATCCAGACGTAGTGTTGAGACGCTTGTCGACCACTCCCGCGGCCGGCTCAGGCTTTATTTTCATCGCAAATGTAATTTAATTTAACCGAAAACGGAGAATAGAGCACGTAACCCCAAACAAACATTACCCTTATAGTTGTAAGAAATTTGGCGCAACTCTACATTATTTGGTAATTTTACGCTTGCACCCGGCTAACGGAAAAGTACCACCTTCTGTTGATGATACAGGCCATATGTCTTACCAAATTTTAATCAGATTGTATCATGCCGCACGATAAAATTAGGTTGACACGGGGTTGAGTAATTAAGCAAATACCTATTCTTTGTACACGCAGGACAAATATAACAAATGAAGAGCGTTGTCTTATATAGAACTCTAAAGTTATATACTCGTATATTCAAAATATATTCAGAGTATGCGCTTAGCACCGATGTCGGAATATAACTGTCGCTCCACGGCATGACAGTAATAACTAACTCTCATTCACTACAACAATTGGCAAATCTCTGATGTTAAATTGGTGTCTTGATTGTTAATATTCGGCCTCACGTATATCTTTATCATCATCATTATATAGTATAAAACAAATTCCCCCATCGCGTCTGTCTGTCTGTCTGTTCGCGATAAACTCAAAAATACTGAACGGATTTTCATGCGGTTTTCCCCAGTGGATATAGTAATTCATAGGGAAGGTTTTAGTGTATAATTTGTCAAGGTTTTTTTTTATAGTCAGGGCGGGACAGCGTCTGCCGGGCCTGCTAGTTTGTGTAATAAAGTAGTTCGCACCTAACTCGTTTGTTATATATATGCTGAGAAGAGTAGTAACTCTTCTTTCTTAATATTTGTAGCACTAGTTTTTGAACATAGATAAAAAATATAGATATTATATACTCTGGCGAATAATAACTATGAAAATCCATAATTGTAACGTTTTTATGAATGTTAAATTTAAAATTTCTACAAATTTAAAAAGTTCTTTTTATAATCTCAAATTAAATGTCGATGTGTTTATCTTCCTTGTTTTCATGATTCATATAATGTATGGTACAATATATAAATAAATGTCTTATAAATATTTGATTGCAGAAAGCGTTACTTTGCGAAAATCCATCATTGAATATTATAGTGGACGTTATATTGCACTTCCACCTCGAATTGATTGACTACTATGTCTAACTGCAACAAAAAGCAAATTAATTAATTAATACATATGTGTATATATTATAAGTATGATGTATGTAAGTATTATAAGTAAGTCCACTATAATATGTCTTATGAATAGTTGTTATTCTTATAAAGTTAAATAATTTCTTACTGGTTATATATAAATACACAGTGATATTTATGTATTGCGTGTGATGTGAATCAGAGCGCAAACATACGCGTGTTCTGATGAAAAGCAAGGATGCACTGTAAGATTTCATTTTAGGTCAGAATTATTTGCGAAAATCCCACCGCTATAGTAAGCTGAGACGTACGATTTATCATGTGGATAACTTATCACTAGAAGGTCGCTAAAGTTTCTCGTTATTCCTCAAGTATTATTTGCTGCATAAATAACTTCTTGTTACTTCATTACATAGTATAAAACAAAGTCCCCTACCGCGTCTGTCTGTCTGTTCGCCATAAACTCAAAAACTACCGAACGGATTTTCATACGGTTTTCACCAATGAATAGGGTGATTCATGAGGAACGTTTTAGTATATAATTTGTCAAGGATGGTTTCATAATCAGGGCGGGACGTCTGCCGGGCCCGCTAGTAAATAATAAATTTAAATCATTTAGGGAAAACATCAGTGTTTTCTAAATTGATAGATTATTTGTCCCGTTTTATTAAATGGCCCAAAAGAAGAGACTCCGATATATATCTTTAAGTATGTTCTACCTCTTCAATTTCATTCTCAAAACTTTCATTCAGTATCATCACAGTAATATTCAATAATGAAATAATACATTTTGCAGATTTAAGAAGGAAATATTATTTAGTTTCGCAATGACAGTAATGTTTATAATTGCTGAAAAAACACACATTTATTGGAACCCATTATGTGAAGACTTTGTGTATAAGACACAATCAACAGTTATGTGTAAGTTTTTTTAACCGCGTTGAAGTCTTTTGTATTTAGCAACTCTGTTTTTCCATACGTATGCATTTTATTTCTATAGAAAGTTGTTGGCCAGTGTTATTACATATAGTTTTCACTAAATTCAACTATTATCTATACTAATGGTCAAACATTATTGTTGTTGATATAAGAAGTGTACCAGAATGCAATAGGACTATCTTTAAAACATTTTTGTATCTCTGTTTATTTGGTTTGTAACACTAACCTCAAAACTATTAGACAATCGTTTATAAGGCTCGTAATCAGATCACAATAATAAAAAATATCTTAGGTACAAAATATTTCTCAACTCAAATTGAAAACTAGTGACTAGTTTATATTGTTAAATACTGTATAGATTTTATTTTTAAAGTAACTTATTTTTGTCGTAGTACATTATTTAATTATCAATGGAAGTTCATAAAACTTACCGTATTATATTTAAATATTTATTTTACTGGCGATAAGAAGCTAAATCAGTATTCGAAGTATATGAGGGTGAGAAATGCATTCGAGTAGTGAGAAGCCTGCTTTCTACGGCCGACTTGCTTACCCTCATTCGCTTGATCATTCCACCTTAGATAAATGTAAACAGTGATTGGATTGGCAGAATTAATTGTCTTTACGTTTCATATTAACTTTTATAATATATTAGTGGTGATTACCTTGTCAAGAAATTTAAACTTTATCTCAAGGGGTTACTAGACATAGCGGTGTTTTATTATATAACAATAATTGTGAAGATAACAATACAGTAAGCCTAGAATTATTCTCACTAGAATATCTCGTTATTGATAGGTGTTTGAAGTGTATGCAATCACTAACAAACGTCTAATCCACGTTCGTTAACAAGCCGCATCTGAGTGCGTTATAACATGTCATTACATCCAGCATTGTTTCCGACAAAAAACTAGCTTTATTGCAAATGCTTTTAAAAGCGATGGCAAAGATTTTTTTTTATTTATATTCCTTATTGGTATCGTTATAAAAAGTCTTATAATATACTAGCTGTGCCTGCGACTTTGTCCACGTGGAACCTGATATACAAAACAATGACTAATAAAGTCATCTGAACGTATTTAGTCCATTCACATATCTACTTTTCTCTCATACTTAATTCGCGGCGCCATTAAAATTACAATAACTTTTGATAAAATGGACCGATTTTAATGAAACAAAGACTAAGTTTCTCCCGAGGATATGCTTTATTTTTTTCTTGAGTTTTATTGTGAGCCCAGTACTTTAGCAGTGATGCGTGTTCATACAAACAGACAGACAGACAGATAGACAAACAGACAGACATTTCTAAAAATGATTGAAATGTATTCTATTACTTATTCCTAGACACCTGCAAACAATTTTTTTCACGAAAATCGAAAACGTACAGACAAGTTAGATTTACATTCTCATTATATGTATAGACAACGTAAATAGGTACGCAGACTAAACTAGTGTAAGAGTTACAAATATACTGCGAATGCAATAAATCCTTAAAGCGTAAATAGCTATGTTGTATAACTATAGAATGCCCAAGCAAAAACAAGAACGGGTCGACGTTAAGCTTATTATAGTAATATTGAATACATTTAATGAGAGATCAGTGTTGTGCCCATTTTGCAACACAGCTGTGTATGAGATTATTCTTCTAAATTTATATAAAATGATGTATTTGAATGTTTTTGTTAAAAGATATACGTGGAATGTTTTGAGCACATTTGAACTTAAAGTTTATTAATTCTCTGAATCGAACAGTTTCAGTTGACAATATAATTAACTCAAATTTCAGTTTTATATTGTACATCAATAATTAGTCTCGTAGAAGTAAATTTTAATTTTTTAATTGGTAACAAGGTAATTACCTTACCTTACCTTAATTACCAATACACAATCATTTAATACATATAAACATAACATTTTGCCGTGTAGACAATTAAACGACAGAGAAGTGCATGCCGCATATGCTTTTTTCGGAGCAGCTACTGTCATAGTCATAATAATATACACCTTTGTTAAATCAAGTTAACAAAATAAAAATATAAAAATGAATTAAAGTATAGAAATTAATAAGTTCAAACCCTAACATTATTATTAAATTGTCATTTTAAATATTAAGAATTTTAATTCCGAAAAAGAAAAAGATGTTTATGTGAAGCCGGGTCGAGATTAGTTTATAAATATTTTTTAAATTTAAATGTATGCTGCTTTTATCGTGGCAAACCTACAAAACGGCTAAATCGATTTTGTTGAAAATTATACAGGCAGAAAGAGAATTTTCTAGAGTATTATGTGGGCTATAAATTAATACACTTTTCCGCTAAACAGTAATGATAAAATTTAACAGGATTATCGTAATAATTAGTGAAAGGATTAAATTACAATTAATAATATAAAAATCAGCCCACGAATAATTTGAATAGGATTTGTAGTACTCAAGAACGAGGGCAAAGTCGCGAATATCAGGTGTTATAAAAGCAGTGTCCAAAATTTATAACATTAAGATATGATTTTAAAAACCATCAGATACATAATTGTATTCAAAATCAAAATCAAAATACTCTTTATTCAATTTAGGCCCTGAGAAGGCACTTATGAACGTCAAAACTACCACCTATTTACTGGATTATCTGGTTTCCTGTCCTATACACAACCTTATACGTGTATCATTAGCAAGCGATACCATGAAACTCGCCAGTTATTCCGGATAGTGGGTTAGTCTGCTAAAGTATTGTGGTAACTGGAACAATAGACTTATCTCTATGTGACAAGCAGAGAAAGCTACTTCTAAAATCACTGTTTTGATGTGTCTCTCTTACAATTAAGATTATTGACGATAAAAAATCCTGAAATCTTAATCTTCTAGTTTTATAGATATAAATGAGATCACAGCGTAATAATCTTGCTTAAGAGTCCACGTGATAACTAAATTAATTTAATCAGTTTTTCTATTTTACACTTTACAAGTTTTAAAATTTGATCACATTTTCATCTGAAGTTAATTGACAATGTGAACAAGATGAATACTAAGATGGTAAACACGATACTCTTACAAGGAGATTAGATTGACGTTATGGCGTATTCTGACGAAATACACCAATAGGTTCTTGACGAAAGATTTCCAGCTTGGGGATGGTAGCTATATAGGCGAATTTAATAGAATCCTACCACCATACTAGGTTTTATCACATTTTTTTTTATTTAGGGCAAACAGGCCAGTCACCTGATAGTAATTGATCACCACCGTCCATAGACGCTAACAAGACCAGGGAAGTCGCAAGTGCGTTGCCACCCTTTTGAAGGAGGTGGGCCTCCGGCGTTCTCCCTGACCGAACGAAACGCAACAATGCAGGTACTATTACTTCACGTCTGTGTTTCTGTGTGGTACTACTCCGGGTGAGCCGACCCATTCATGCCGTAACCAGTAATAGCTTCAGCGTGGCTCTACCACCTATAGAATATTTTCTATCACCGAAAGCTCCGGCTCATGTGCATTTGTGTCGATCGACACCGTATCCGAAAATGCTAACTCAAATTGTTCAAAATTATAAATCACTAATGGTTTTTTTTTTTTTATCTTCTTCTTTTCTGCGGGCTCTTGGTCCGCACTCTTTGTTTTTGCTATCGTTTTATTTAATGTGTACGTTAAAAATCGTATCTGTGAGCAACTATTGGGTGTTTTTTTTATTATTTATTTATTACTATTATAATTTTATATATTTATTTGTTTATTTTTATGATTTCATTTAACCATTAACTATTTATTATGACGGATTTTTTAAAGACGTTATTGCCTTTATGGCGGTTTCATTTTAATCCTTTGTAGTCCGGTGAAGCTGTTAAGGCCTTGCTAGGTGAATAGCGTAGTCAGTTCGAAAAAAATTAAATTGATCATTTATCACTAAAAAAATCACTAATGGTTATAATTATAAAAGCTTATTGTCCAAATATTAACAATACATGTGTATGTATAATTATTAAAAAGCGTTTTAAAATCATTGACTACAATTTATCATGACTAACACGACAAATGTGCATCAATTTAAAGTCATTATCGCCATTCTAAACCGTGTATATCATGCATCGTCATTAAGCCGAATAATTTCTGAAGTAGTGTGTACTTAATGCATGGTACATCATAACACTATCTGATTACAACTGGCGTTTAATTTTGACTAATTGACTGTGAGCTAACGGTAGGCGGCAAAAAGGTGTTGTTGATCCTATATGTTTGTACGTCATTTTTCGTTATGTTTTGACGGTTTGTACTTATTTGATGTTAATGTAACACAGACCTGTCATGTCACTGTCGGTCGGCAAAAAATGAGATGGCAGTGGAGTCAGTGCACCCTATCGACCAAATGAATATTGGGTTTCAATCTAATATCGAACGGATGGATGGGTCCTATAGGTTGCTGTAGTTTCAAACGGAAACAGAATATGTTTTTTTATTCTCATGCTGGATTTAAATTGTTCTCTTATTAAGAAAAACACGAAACATCTTAATTTGACAGTAACATGATTTACTCCAAGAATTCACGCACACTCTAGATTGGTTATACTAATATAATTGACCATTTCCAGTCATGAAAGAAGAGAGTAGTAAGATCGTCCACAAGGGCTCACAATCCACAATTGTTTCCGACTTGATTGCAACGAAATATTGTGATCAAACTGTCACGGTGACACTCTTTTGTTTGATTACATTTCAGTATAAATTACTGTATATCCAATTCTTGCAGGCTGGTACGGCAGCGGTGACGAACCAAGGATTGCAGATATCAGGGTGGTTGACGTTGCTTTTGAATTAAACGTTACCTACCATCGGGTTCATGATCGTAGTGTTCGTAATGGCCATAGTGATCACTGCTACTGGACAGTTAAATGTATATAGTTTTGAAATGAAGTAAATTATAGTTAAGTTTAATAAGTATTCATAGATAAAGTGGCCAAGTCTCACATTATATAAATTTTGACTGATAATAGTAGTGTTGTGGATGTGGAATATTACTAAGGATTTGAATATTTTAAACTAGATATTAAGCCTAACAATATTAACTACATTTATTCGGGATGATTTCTTAAAATTTATTCATTATATTTTACTTACAATCTAGAATACGCCTTCCCGGTGTGAATCACTTATATAATGGTGTCGAAAATAAAAATAGAACATTCGGTAACAGAACACGAACACAGTCGGAATGGTAACAAAAAGTATTGGTACAAATCATTGGTAGCCTTCTGACTTCTGCGAAGATCGTTGTCGGTATTTCCGGAGTTTGCTTTGTCATTCCTAATATTTACGATGTTAATTGAACTGATGAATAATTCAAATTATACTTATGTATTTTATCTTACCCATTATGAATATGTATAAAATTAGAAAGCTCTTTATTGGAAATGGATTTAATGTGTTCTCGATCTCCAAAATTTAAATATGTTATATTTATTAGGCAAGTTGATATATTTTAATAACTTAAAAATATACAAAAAACAATACTTCGAACAGCGAAGACTTGAACATAAATTGTAACATTAGAAACTATAAAATATATCATTACATAGTATAAAACAAAGTCCCCTACCGCGTCTGTTCGCAATAAACTCAAAAACTACTGAACGGTTTTCACCAGTGGATAAAGTGATTCACGAGGAATATTTTGGTATGTAATTTGTCAAGGATTTTTTTTATAATCAGGGCGAGACAACATCTGCCGGGCCCGCTAGTTATTAATATATTATTATAGAAATTTAATGTGACAATACTCTATTTAATTAACGTAATTCGTGATTAAACTAATCTTAGTTTGCATCTGTGCTAAGCATCTGCGTAACAGAATTTACTGCATCAACTTTGTCAAGTTTGATTAATGACTTTTATCCGACTAATACCTATAGCATTCTGAATGTGTAAGTATGTATTAAACTATATGTCAGTCATTATTAACTGATTAATTTAAGAGTGCTTTTTTCATTGACACTTTGAGTGACATACTAAAATGTATTCTACAAACATTAAGTATTTAAGAGTATAAGAGATTTATACATTTGGAAAACTATTTTATAATGAATTTATAAACTATCCTAAAGTTTGTTTATTCTTTTTTGTTTTTCACCAGGACTTTTTGTAGTCCATCAATAGGTTAAGGAAATAAACTTAAATATAGATTCCAACAAGAAATGTAACAATGAATGAAAATAACAATTTCATTGTTTTTAATACACATAACTTAAAACTAAAATTGCAGTGTTCTAACACAGTAACACAATACAACTTCACAAGTACAAAATGAGATACAATAAAAACTGAAAATTGATTAATAGTTTTAAAAGTTTACACAGATGCTAAAATAAACCATTATATTATATTAATTTGTAGTTATATGTAATATTAATTATATTAAGGTATTGTATTTTATTATTATTAAGTACTCATTCTATCGCTTAACTTTGGTTATACCCTTTTTTGAAAATATCAGTTATGATCATCATTAGTTATCTCACGTATTAATAATAACCTTATATATCCAAAACATATGTATGAAGGTTAAAGGAACGCGACCTACGAATATATGAATAATTAAGATATTGAATAGAGAATATAAGCATTGTATTCAATTTATATAAAAATAATAGAGGACCCGACGGACGTTGTCCTGCCTTGATAATAAAAAAAATCCTAAAAATCAACCGCAACGCCATCTACCGGGTCCAATTGAATCTAAACCATTCTCAGATCCACTGGAACACGCACACAAAATTTCATCAAAATCGGTTCAGCCGTTTAGGAGGAGATCAGTGACATACACACGTACAGAAGAAATTTATATATAGTTATTTTTGGGTTTATACTAAATCCATTTAGAATATTACAGTGTCTATGTTTTATATAAACCGCCATCTTTGAACGACAAACATATTTTATACTTACCACTTATACTTACTGACTACTAAATAATATAGATATAGTTTTACATATACTTATGATAAAGTGGTATAATAAAAAACTCTTTCTCCATTATCTTATCTATTGTCCATTATCACAGGCTAATTTAACTGTATTGTAAAACTATTTAATACAGATGTACAGTTGAATATTGTATAAATATGCGAATACTGGGCATTCTTGATTTTTTCTTCTAAAAGCTTATTAAATCGATCTGGGCACTGACCTTCCCGCGACAGCTATACGAAGGCCGGGTCGTAATCCACTCCAGTCAACAGCATAATTACGAATCATGTCCTAAGGTGTTTAAAATAAACTGTTGTATTATAGAATTAAGAACGATTTCTTCCAGACTATTTTCACACCAAAAGTAGACCAGACATTAGAGATAAACAGCCCGAACAAAACGGCGTTGATTAATTTAAGGAGGCGAGTGTAATGGAGTGTGTGTAGATATCTTCATATCTGAAATTCGATCGGGTTTTGATTGGTTTTCGGTTGCCTTTTATTTTGTATAAGTCGGCTGTATCGCCGACGGAAAATGTGTTATAGAAAAATTCTGCGGCGTCATTCAATTGATCTTCTTTCGAACATGAGCTGTTATCCTGTGGAACCTTTACATGTGTTCGAACAATTATTGAGTATTTTAGATATATAACTTAACTGTCAGTCACAACTTATTCGATTTTTTTTAATACTTTTGTTGATGTACACTTAATGTTAAATGTCTTTACGGTCTACGATAATCAACGATAAACCTAGGGAGAAACTGGATCTCAAGTGCACCTGCTGGAATACACCTACAGTTTTTTGTTGACAGATCTTCAACTTCAGTGTGATAGATAGCCAAGTGGGTATAGAAAAACACCAACCACTATATGTATGTTGTATATGTGGTATGTATATATATGTTGTATGTATATGTTTTACTGTACACTAAAGGATACACTCCATACATGGATTCGAACCTACGTCGATCGATTCGCTTTTTTTTTATCTCAAGGAGTCAAACGAACAGATGCGTCAACTGATGTTAAGTGATCACCGCCGTCCATAGACACTTGTAACACCAGTCTCCTAGAAGAACCGGCAAGAAACTCTATCGGGCTTACCTTTTTAACGTACATATTTTTATAATATGTTAGTAAACGTTTTTAGCGGATGCATAGAGAATGGTATTAATACTAGTCAACATTATCGTTTACATTTTGATTTACCTTATAACCTGACACCAAAACCCGGTTGATATGATTTTTGTACTTACACGGTGTTATGACCAAAAAAGTTAAATACTTGGTTTAAAAAGGTTTTGAATTAAATACACCGCGCTCGCTCGTGGCATGTTCGCGTTATCCTTTTTCGCAAACGCAACCAAAGCGAGACAAAAGAGTAAGACGGCGAACATTGAGCGACCGCGGTGCATTTAATTCGAAACCGTTTTAAAGCAAGTATTCAATACGTATTTAACTTTTTTGTAATAACACCGACAGAGTCTGGCAAATCGGTAACATGCTTTGGGACTTTGTTATAAACCCTTACACTATTACCAAAAAAATGTCATTGGCCGTACTCAGTCTAAAACATGGGATGAGCAGTTTGTTAGTTTCTAATATTTAAATCATAGCGGTCTTCTATGTTCTATCTCATTACATTTCTATTTTATTCTTTTATTTTCCAAAATCAAATAAATTGTTTATATAATTGTTAACTTTACAATTACATATAACAATCCAAATTTTAAATATTGATTTAATGAGATTAATTAATATTAACTTTAATTAAATATGAAGTAAACTTCAAGTAAATTGTATAATGTTACTAAAAATACAGAATAACGAATGTACCTAAAATTAGAAGCTCAATAAATGCTAACATTTCAGAATACAATTGGCGTCAAATGCAGTAAGCTACTCTAGACATTAAAAACCCATTATAATATTTACTGCGTGTATCTAACACGGGTAAAAAAGCAAATAAAGTGGCGTTGAATCATTTAAACTAGCGAATGTAATTAAGTGTTCGGATATATCTTTATATCGGCGGTACGATCTAGATTAGATTGGATTTCAATTTTCAATTGACTATTAATTTGTTTATCGTCATCGTAACGCCGATAGTGATGAGTGTTATGGAAAAAAAAATCAGAATCATGCTATCGGTTCAGTATATAATAGAGTCTTGTTAATGAAGGTCACTTTTATACTATATTTATGTCAGAATCTTTGAAGTTAATGTAATGACTTCGAAAGCCTTACTCCTTTACGCACTAAACATTTAAAACGCTCATAAAAATTTTAACTGTCTAGGAATTTACGAGTTTTAAAATTAGTTCTTACGCATTAACCGCTGTAAAAGTTTACTTTAATTTGTTAGTTTTTATTTCTCATGTATCGATTTCAATTAAAACCAATTCCCAAATGTATATTTGAGCGCATCACTTCAGTACGACTGCAATTCTTTGGCTAAATCTGTTTCTGTTGTATTTTAATTTTTTTGTTAATTTAGTTATTTCTTTTTTGTTAATTGTCAGGACAAAAAGTTTGATAAATGTAAGAACAAGTGAAAAATTTAGGTTAAAAAATCTGCATATAGAAAGTGAGTGAGTGAAGCACAGTAGTAAGATATTCAAAAATATTAACAGAATTGACAGGAGAGATAAGGAGTAAAGAGAAGATTTAATATCATTTCCTTCGTTAGTACAACTGTGCGAAGCCGGGTCGGGCAGCTAGTATTTATATAAAAATATATGGTGGTATGTCTGAGATCGATAAACGTTTATCGATAAAGTCAGCATACCTGTGTGTTTTTTCATGGAGATGATTGTTATAATCTTCATAATACTATAACTCATTACCAGATTGTTCTGGGGTACGTCAACTTGTATGTTATCGAACCGATCACTATGATAATTGGGTAGATATTTGAATACAGATAATATTTTCACAGTATCAATTATACAATAATTCGTTACCAGATGGCGCTGTAGTAATTATAACAAATAATAATAACAAACACGTGCGGAGCATGGGCATAACTTGTTACTATATAGGTTCTAAAATTAGTTACAATAAATGATGCTAATAATAGACAATATAAGATACTAGAATAGGAGGAATAAAACTGAAAACTAATCATACGTAATCATGTCTCTGATTTAAATGAGACGTTTTACATCAATTTAACATTTTCTCATAGAACTTATAATAATAGCAGTCTGTAAATGACATTTTGCTGAGCAAAGGACCTATAATTGAGGGAATGCACGAAGGTAATCATTACTCTAACCCTCGCGGTGGTGGCAATTTTAAACGTAGAAAAATCAGATGTTTTATGTCTACAAATCCACGAATATATTTTTTCATTTTTATTGTTTTTAAATTATATTCTACCTATTATATTAAATTGCCCCTAGGAAATAAGGGTGAGTATAATTTTGGAAGAGTGTTTATAATTTAAGATTACCAAGTTTTTTTTTATGAGTAGAATTATTTATTTCCCTCAACAAATAATAAAGAAAGCTATTTTTTACTTTCATGATGTAAGTAAGTCTTTTTGCTTTTGTTATGAGTTGATAGTATTATTAATGCAATTTAAATTAATATTTATATTTTAAAAAGGTGTCTATATTCGCCGGCTTATCTATTAAAGGCGACGGGAAGAACGAATTTATTATATCTAAGATGCGCGAAATCAAGATTGGTATTGAATTAATATCTCACTGATCTCAAGCATTAGATCAAACAATATTTAGTATTTTTATTTAAAACTAGTTGCCCAAAACTAGTTAAATAATATGGCAAATGAACGTCATCTCTTATTTCTGTCAACATTTTTTAAAGATTTCCCTACTGTGTCCTGTCACTCACTTTTTATATGGAGTTTTTTTAATGTCTTATTTTTTATTTTTCCGCACGATTTTTCAAACATCTTCATTCATAGAAACCTTATTCTGGTGACAAACAAACAACAGAAAATAATTAGCCTAATAGGTGCAACCGTCTTGAATTCTTCCGATTATATACATTATGTAATTTATTTTGATTAATATAAATTAATTATTCTTACCTGATTTCTAAACCGTTATGAAAGTCTAAATGTAAAACATAAAGATGATATTATCTCGTAATCCTTTTGTAACCCTAAAACATTGGTTGAATATTAAAACAATTTTCAAACAGTACTTGTAATTCTTATTCGATGTTCAACCGTTAGAGCAAAATGGATCCGACATGAAACGGTCGGATTTAGCGATCACGAAGTGCGAATATTTTTTGCCGATGTATCTATCTTGTGATAGATCATCTATCAGATCGTTTAAATACGTATAAATAATTTAGAAACATAATTATTCAATTAAAAATACGATAAACTGAACACAATAATAATAATACATTTAGGAATGATTAATGTGTATATTTATTTCTAAACTTTTGACACAATTGGTAATAATTTTCATGTCTATTTTCATCTGTCAATGTTACGATAATTTTCTTTAATTATGCTATCACTCGACTACGATGCAATGGTTTCGTATTTTTTTTATTTCGGTAACATTAATGTATACATACAGTGGCGTAGGAATAAATTCCCTGTGGCCAAAATTTAAACGGGCCTTCCAGACTGACAGGGCTGCGAATAAATGATGATCCTAATGTTTATTACTAGTGGACCCGACAGATGTTGTCCCGCCCTGATTTAAAAAAATCCTTGACAAATTATATACCAAAACGTTTCTCATGAATCACTTTATCCACTGGTGAAAACCGCTTAAAAATCCGATCAGTAGTTTTTGAGTTTATCGCGAACAGACAGACAGACGTGGTAGGGGACTTTGTTTTATACTATGTAATGATAATGATTACAAAATTTAGCAATATCAACTTATTGTATTTTAGACTCACTTAAGAATTTCTATGGTATAAAATAGGTTACGCAGCTTAGCTATTTTATCAATTGAATAGTTCATACCTCGAACTTTAAACTTTGATTTTATTATTAACACTATTACAAAACTGAAAGCCCAGGAAAAGTAATTATTAACGCTTCCTCGATGCTTTGAGGATGTTGCAGACACAGAGGGTTCACATTGTACGTGATTGATTAAGCCATCTCTAATATCTCTGCCATCTTATAAATCTAATCATCATAATTTCATTTCTTTGCGATCACAACAGAACCACAAGCGTTGGGCTCTGGATTCAAAGCTTTTTAGTAGTTTCCATCTCAGTACGAACCGAAAAATTCCACATAAAATTTCTATGCCGTACTAGAAAGCTGTGGATCCATGTTTGTACCTATTTTATTTTTCTTACTACAATACCAAATCTTTCAAATACAACGGGATGGTAGCGGCGACTGGTGATATACTGTGACTCTCTCGGTTGTTCCCGTTTATTTTTGAATCGCACTATGCGTCAGATAAGTCAAATGTTGTCACTCTTTCAAGCTCATACATAAAAGATGTAAGAATTAAAATTGTAATAGCATCTGTAATAACTACTACATTGAACGAACTAAAAACTATAACGTTGGTTCGTGTAGCCACTTCATATTGAGGTAGGGCCTCATCCGATGAATTTGCCACAGATGTACCTACAAGGTATATAGTTACGCCAAAGTTTAAATAGTAATTTATGATTTGATTCCATGGTCTTTTGCATAAATATTATTTTACTCGTTCCTTATTTTCACATAATTATTACACTTCACTTGATACTAGTAATCAATCATTTCTTACACATGTAAAATTACAATCTACCTTAATGAATAATCTATTAATAAATAGACTTTCTATAAATAATTTTGTCTTATAAATAAGTTTGTTAACGTAAAATATTGTTATTATTGACCTATTGATTCCTATGCAGTTTTAAGCAATATATTTTAATGTAAAATAAATAACATAAATTATGCAGAATAACATCATTAACAAATGTTATAGTATTAAAAATATATTCTCTTTTCATCATTTAATTTAATCATTAATTCCGTTAACTAGATTATATTTTTGAAAGAAACCTTTTTCAATATATTTTATACCGCTATTTATAACTCGTTCACAATATTTTTTTCATAAATACAAAAGGTAATGTCTAATAAATAACGCAGTTTATCTGGTTGTATAAATTTAAATAAGATTCCTTAGTCTAACTTTCTTTATAACATTTTTTTATAGTATAAAACTAACGGTATCGTATATCTATTTAGATTTTTTTATGGTTCCTTTTACAGGATTTATACGATTAACATTATACTGACAAAATCCAATAGATAAATACTTACATATTGAACCTGCTTATAATACTATTTCATTGATTTAGTATGTGTATTAAAGAGGATATAAATTCCTTTTATAATACACCTAGCTGTGACCTCGCGGTCAAATACGTTTTCTTTTAAATTATTTCTTGTATTAAACAATTCGAGTTCAACGACCTTTGTGGTGAGTTACAGGAAAATTAATAATATAAAAATCTGTAAGAGGTATAAACATTTCTACAAAAAAAAACATATAGGCATATAGGCATTTCATGATAATCGCTCTAATATTATATATATGAATAAATAAATATATAGGTATATATATATATATATATTACATGAATTAAAAATACATAAATCAATCGATATAAACCGTTGATAGATAAAATAATATAATCTTTAAAACCTATATATATATATATATATATATATATATAGGTACGTTTTAAAGATTATATTATTTTATCTATCAACGGTTTATATCAATTGATTTATGTATTTTTAATTCGACATATATTACCGGAATATTTTTGTCTATGTAAATCCAATGTAACTTAATTAAGTAAATGTATACAGCATATATTATGAATTCGTCTGGATATTTCAGTTCAGGTGTTAACATACTAGCTCAGTGGAAGTTTATATAAGCCCTACCACGAATTCCACCATTTTAGTCGGACACCTTGACCGTTAAGAGACGTGAGAATTATTACGGAGTAATAAAATTTCGTAGAAATTACCAGAACTCCTTATTCTTAGAATTCGTTTCAAATTTCACTAAATTACTGTACCGTTTTTTTATAACATAAAAATGTGGTTCGCTTTATAGTAAGTGTGCTTTACAATACCGTATATTTAATATATACAACTAGAAAGAAGTCTATATATATTACATATAAATAAAATGGAAGTAGCTGTCGTCTATCCGAGCTAATTTCTTTAGCGGTTTAATAGATCAATAAGCAGATAAAGAACTTTAGAGAGTGTTTACTGAAAATCAAATAAAAAGATACTAAAGTTAAGTATTAAGGAAATGACAATTAAAAAAGAACTTATAGTTAATTTGGATAAATCACGTAACTTCTTTGAAAGAACAAACTATTATCAGGAGACCGTAGCCACGGGTATTATCTAGTGTAACATATAAGTGGCTTATGTATACACTTAACGCGACGATATCGTCCAACAATACGTGTTACAAAGTAAAGTTCTTAATTTAATAACCAGTCTCAAGTTAACGTTACCTTATTTTCATTTACATCGGTATGCCTCCTTGATAAAAATTCAAATAAAAACCATTAATGATATAATGGCTGTATAAATTTATTTCTAAATTTAATTTTAATGTACGTGCCGCCGACATTAAAGAAAGCCACCTATTGAATATATCGCACACAAATCTTGCAAGAAGTGGAACGTTCGAAATAATTTTTAAATAAAAACAACTCATAACCTCAATTACAGTATTCGTACGATATATTTTAAAGAATACAATATCGTTTGGAAAGATATTTAAAAAGTGGATACAAAATAATGCTCGTTTTTTGCTACAGAAACTTTTGGATACATTTTATGTCAAAAACTTGAATTGATTCCACGTTGTAAGAGATATCGTGGCTTTTGGATAACGTTAAACTGTAAAAAGGTCATAGAAATTATAGTTCAGATGATTTATCTATTTAGATTTTTTTAACAATAAGTTTACAGTTGAAATTGATTAGAAATATACATATAATCAAAATTATATTGTTTAAATTTCACTGAGGATTCAGCGTATAGATAATTGTAAATTGAACAGGAAAACTAATGATTGATAAGAATTCTAAAATACACAAGTTTTGTGAACATATTGAGTATTTATTTTAACCCACAATGTTAGGGAATGCTTACTATAACTTCCTTATTATTGCAGTACGACAAAGAAACATTACTGTACAATGCACATTGCAATCTTTTTTTCTGGACTAACTATACACTGTTGGCTGACGGGCCTTCACACTTTACTATGGTACTAAGGTAAACTAGTTAAGCTAATCATATATGTACAAATTAGTGAGGCTCGTGTGTACCAGCATGTGTGTCTCACGAACTCAAACATGTATTTGGTACCTGTCAACTCAATTAAACTAACCATGTTCGAAAAACCAGAGAATAAAACAAATCCCTTCCACCATATGTACACATACCTGGGTGTGTATGCATGTAGGTGGGGGTGATCTGTGTTGTATGTGTTAAGCTAGTGAGAGAAAATTTTCAGGGACATTGCATTCATATCGCGGTAGCTTGAGGGCTCCACTCCGAGGATCGTACCTGTGCTTGAGCCGCTTCCAAAGGGAGTTGCAGCGAGTGTGCGGAACAAAGCTTCATGAATTGCGCCGTAAGTGCTGTGCCAGAGTTGAGTGCTGTTTCGAATGTGAAGGGGTTAAACACAGTAGCCTTTATAATAAGCAAGTCGGTAACTAATAACGAGGCTCACATCTATGAACACTGTGATGTCCTGAAATACATAATTAAACTACTCAGCCACCTTCGGGATGACTTTTTACCAGTTGTACCAGTACTCTCGTACGTTAGTTGCCACCTCTCCTCACGAAATGATCCTTGAGAGATTCCGAGCGACACGTCAGAGCAGTTATGATGAAGAATATGCACTGAGACAATGATCTGTCATTCAACGTGATACGCTGCGAAGAAGCCGAGACCAATTTAAGCAAGCTTCAAGATCCAAACAGACAAGAGGACAGTTGATTATTTGAGCACCTGGTTAATTGAATTATGTCCGATCGACAGCCGTATACCATTAAAAGACAGAGTCCAGATGAAAGCGCGATCTAACTGTATTATGGCGCCATCTCTTTACAACAAACTAAATTTTTGGTGATTAAATGAAATGCAGAAGTAAGTTTTATCCCGAACACACCTCTAGGTGCTTGGTGACAGAATTTTAATTTGAGAAAAGCCTAACAATCATGTCATTGTTGCATCACAATATTTTTCTCCACCGAAAACACCGGCTCATTTGCAAGGATTCGACTAGAAATCGATTAACCACTGAGCTGTTAATCAATCAAATATATATATATAGTATATGTTAGTATAAGTCGTGGTGGTCTAGTGGTTTGTCCGGTGAAATATAAATCGATGTCCGCAGGTTTGAAACGCGGCATTTATCAAGTTTTCAAAATTCGGAAAAAAATCAAAAAAGGGAGAGGGGAAGGGAGGGTAAGTGGTCCTCCGGCACTCTCACTGACCGAACGAAACGCCACAATGCAAGCAATGTTACTTCACGTCGGTGTTTCTGTGGGCCGGGTGGTACTACCCCGGGTGAGCCGACCCATTCATGCTGAAACCAGTAATAGCTTCAGTGTGGCTCTACCACCTACCAAATACATTCACTACTTTCTTGGGGCGACACAAGATCTCTTGAGCGTTCATCGTGCTGAACTATATTTATAGTTGTCGCAACTGAATCGAACCCGACCCAGTATTTCTAAAAAGTTAGTAATATCTTAACGTTGCTACAAGCCCTCTGTTCCGGATACACGCACTGTGAAATCTTCCAACAGGCCTGTAAAATATGACAAGATTCACGACTATGAGGGACATGTGAAAGATGTCAACAATTGCGAACAAAAGCTCCATTGTATGAAGCCCATCATTACATCGCTGCTGATATTGTACTCTCCAACTATTTTACGCATTGTGATTTATGTCTCAGTTATAATACTGTTAGTTTGACTTTGAACAGTAACGTGCTTGTTTGTAGACGATTGAACTATGAATGGCGAAGTACCGTATCTAAATAAGTACTGTTGGTATGGGTATTAAAGGATTACTTAAATGCTGCGGATTTCGAATCGCGAATTGCATGTATCAGGCAACAGCCCAAGTCGAGGTGTGTGGTGCACCCTTGAGCTAGTTGTCAGATAAAATCGGCTGAGTGCCGTAAGCGGTCGCCTTAGTAGTGCGGTGAAGCTGTTAAGAATAATATGGAATTTGTGATTCTATTTCGAGAATCGCTAACATATACCATTGTTTGACGTGTGGTGTGCACTGTGATCGTATAAAATGGTATGGTTTGGTATTGTAGGTAATATCTTAATAGCTTTAATATAATTAATTATAACATTTGTCCTTGCGATAAAACATATCATTACATAGTATAAAACAAAGTCCCCTATCGCGTCTGTCTGTCTGTTCGCGATAAACTCAAAAACTACCGAACCGATTTTCATGCGGCTTTCACCAGTAGATAGAGTGATTCATGGGGAATGTTTTAGTGTATAATTTGTCAAGGATTTTTTCATAATCAGGGCAGGACAATGTCTGCCGGGACCGCTAGTGTGTATATAAAACATTTGAAGCAAATGGCTTCAGATCTGCCCTAGATTTGATTTCATTTTTTGTATAAATATAAAAAATATATAATCGTTTTTAAAAATCATCGCATATCTCCCTACGATCTTTTGGATCTAAATCACAAGGTGTTCGACATACTTTGAAACTACTGTAATTTTGATACTTGTGTTTATTTATATAATCATATCACGAATCTTTACGTTTCACCTGCGAATTCGTCTGCGTTGTTTTTTTATCTTAATAATATACTATATGTTGGAGCGAAAAAATAGTTGTTCAAAGCGAATCAGTTTAATGTTTACACTGTAATATTATTTAGATCATTACATCATCGAGACGAACCGGCGAGAAACTCTTTGGGTTTATCTTTTTACAAATGTATATTTAAAATACATTACACGTTACAATCGTTTTTAGTAGATGCACAGAGAGGAGTTAATTCCAGACATCGCCATAGTTCACGTATCAATATTGATCCATTCTAGACCAGTTTGTCACAGTTTCTAATATTTAGGTAATGTCGGTCTTTTACATAATGACTGAATGTTTTAATTTTTATGGTGAGGTTTTCTTTACAATACAATGAAATATAAAAGATAATGGGTTCGTGATCGTTTGTTTTCAGATTATGACATATACGACCTCGGGAAATGTTTGGTATCTGACCCACAACGCAAATGTGAATGCCCCTACATGCAGTATGATGTCATATGCGAGTGTTTACCTTTTCTTAAGATGGTACGGAAAGTAAAAGTGGTTAGATTGGGCAGTTGCGTTCCTCAATAGAATGGATTATAAAGGCTCGTTATATTTGCTATCCCACGCGGCGTCGTATGAAAGTGAGAGGAGTCCACGTGTAGGTCGAGTCACATGATCTAAGTATTATAAATCTTCTTGATTCATTCTGACGGAGCTTCGGAGAAAGCGTTTTATGTAACAATAAAACAAAGGAAGACGAGCTGTTGGCCTTTATTTTGCTCTTAATATTACACTTTCTCTCGTTTACATATTTAACCTCGAAAAATATTTTTAAATATGAATTTTATTCGTTACCACTTTTTGTGATATATGAATATGGAACATATCTTATATTCAAATTGTAGCATTTCGTTTTATTACTATTACTTGATGTTAGTCTCAACGACTTAGCGAAAAATGAATAAAACTACAAATCTGAAAGTTCATCTTAGCAACTTGTAAAAAAAGAAATAGGTAATATAGGAAAATAGGTACATTTATTTTATTTTATTTTAGGCAACAAATCGCATAGAAGATGATTACTGCCATTGTCGAGTAGGTAATAAATAATATTACAAGTTTATTGTGATCATTTCAATATTCTACCAAGACTATATGGCACTCTTGTTAGAACTTTACCTTTGTAAATATTTGTGTGGCTTTGTGGCATATCAGTCTGCATGTTCCGTGGTATTATTCCCTATTCATTTTATTTGTACACAATAACCAAACTATATGATGTAAAACACCACCAATATTACAAAATATAGTGTCAAATAACACAAGATTATGAATAAAATTTAAAACCAACTACAATCGTAGGAGGCAAACGGACAGACGGGTCACCTGATGTAAAGTGATCACCGCCGTCCATAGACACTTGCAACACCAGGGGAGTCGCAAGTGTGTTGCCAACCTGTCTTGGGGGAGTGGGGGAGTAAGGGAAGGGGGAAAGGGAGGGGAGGTGGGCTTCCGGCGCTCTCACTGACCGAACGAAATACAACAATGCAAGCACTGCTACTTCACGTCGGTTTTCTGTGAGAGGGTGGTACTACCCCGGTCGAGCCGACCCATTCATGCTAAAACCGTTAATAGCTTCAGCGTAGCTCTACCACCGTTGAAAGTATCAAAAACTCATTCAAATAGATATATTTTTGACTGTTATCCTGTGACCGAAACTTATTATAGTGAAGGATTGTCACACGAGATGTATAGCCAATATTCACAAACTATCGGTATATTTTATTTATATATACGAGACAACGATAAAAAGTGTTAAATACTCACTATAGAATGGGCTTCGTACCGCCTATTTTATTGTTTAGTCGAAAGGTCTCCAGTTGTATTCCCACATATAACTGACTTTTATGTGAGAAGGATAATTAGCATTTCTATGTTTCAGTGTTAAATAGCTACTCATATATATATATACATAAAACTATTTTTAAACTATTATACTAAACTATTTTTAGTTTTTTGATGTACCTGGCCCCGTGTGAGCTTATGACCTTAATAAAAAAAACAAATTTGTCGCCTAGAAGTCATCATACATATAGTGAAACTCCTTATGATAATTCGCAACCAGGACTTTAGAATAAACTGTATACATTTAGCTACATTAGTGTAGTATCCATAGATTGACATTTTTTGATTATAACCAGTATCCAACACTAATCAAGCTGGAATTTAAAATGATCTTAGATCTTATATTCTAGAATTGATTTTTAGTCATTTCTACGGATGATTGAATAAAGCAATCCAAGAATAAAGTCATTAAAATAAGTTCCACATTCTACCGCATTATTAAGTCATAAGTTGTAAAGCATTGGTTTTATTAAGGAGTTATCAATGTACTGTTAAATTAATTACAATTATTAAAATCCCACTACATTAAGACGGTGTCCGTAATTATTTGTCCGTTCTTAATTAACTACTTTATTAATATTGCCACCGTTTAACAGATATTAAAAGGTTATTTCGGTATCCAATTCCGTTATTATGAACTTGACCTCTACAATTTAGGTTAAGCTTAACGCATACTTGCTGGTAGACGCGATGTGTCCGGATTGCGTGAGTTTTCACCACGATTACTCGTGACATTCGTACTCTTAAGGGAATTGTTACGGTTTGTTAACAACAGACTTTATTATTACTGTAACACAGTACGGAATGGTACGTACAGTGAGATCATCGATGTATATACAGTACATCGGCTGTTGTCTTTGCACCTGATTTTAAGCGGTCACCGCAACCTATGACTATGTATAATCACCCTTCTTTATACTTTATAATTTTTGGCATTTCACCATAATCTCACATGATGTTAAATGACGTAGTTAAAATGGTAAACATACAGGGGATGTATTGATTCATTGACTGATTAGGTGGTCCTAATATGTATATAGGATTTTATAAAATAAACCCATTCATACATGTTTTCTTAAATAACCGCATAGTATAACCACACTTTTTAAAGTTTAATTTTGAATGTAACGAGTTTACTCATTCATATTATTATATTAACATGATACTAATTATAGTTTTAGGTAAAGAAAATCATAGGCAGTGCATTTTACAACTGAAGTGACAAATAAAGGGGTCTGAATAAGTTTTAGAGTAAGTGTAGGTATTAAATGCAATAAAGTGGTAGTTACCGCACGTACATAGTTGTTACCGAGTGAACGTGAATACTTGTTAACCACATCGACCGACGTTAGTATAAAATGTTTGTTTTCTATGAACGAAAACTTTATGAAACTATTGTCAAATTGATCGCTTGCGTAGCTATCATTAAATATTTAACAAAAAATGAAACTGACTTCATAAGAATGCATCAGAACGTACTATAATTATTATACCTAACTACCGGTACCTAGTCTTAGCTTCCCATACGCTTATCAATATCTTAATGAATATACATTTATTATTCCCTTTTAAAGAGTTCCCTAGTATGCCTTCGAAATTCAAGGTTGAATACTAATTGAATTAAAATGGAATTTTCTCTGCAAATAGAGAAATATATGTGTACAATAGTTGTATACTATAAGAACCTTCTGGTTTCCTAATTAAAATACCAACAAACCGTTGTGTGTGCATCTCGCAAAAGCTACTAAACAGATTTCGATAAAAAAATTATTTCTCATTTATTAGACATATATTCTGCCTCTTAGACACTAGGTCTTTATCTAAGAAAAAGAAGACTTATCACGATACCTACATCTAACATAAAGTTGTTAAAGTTTTAAGAAAATACTATTTTTAACAGCTCAACGGACGACAGCGATGTGAGTCTTCTTGCCGTAGAGAAGTGGGGCAAGCAGTGTGCCGCTTATGTATTTTCCTCTGCACATAAGATGTATTGTTAAAAGTATAAACGATGTATCAGCTGGTTAGTATATATAAAGATAAGTAGAACTTGATGTCACATAGAGTAAACAATCTTGCTTTAATAGTATTTATTACTCGTATTTATAAAAAGTTGACAAAAAGAAATGGACCAGATTTCGAAAGTTGAAAAAGTGAAAATACTTTGAACCGAAAGTGCTCTCACGAACTGGAATTGATGTATGAATTATTTCAAAAGAAGTGAACGAGCGCTAAGGATTACATTAATTTATGTCAGTCGATTACTTCTACCAGTGAAAGTGTCAATAAAATATCAGATGATGCATGCATATCGTACTGTTTTTTTATATCTTTCTTGATATATTTAATAGGTGGATAAATTCGAATACCGTCTGATCGATTGCCCTGAAAATTGGGACACATTAATGTTTTTATTAAGGTGGCTTTAATGATCCGTTTTGCTGTAAATCGCTACTATATTACGTTGCAGCACAGACACATGTACGTTATGTTATTTGAACACAGATTTTTTAAAATACAATATCTTACTTAATTACAATCAATGATAATAACACACGCGAGCAACGCTGTAGGTACAGCTAGTCATATAGGTATATCTTTTCATTGAAATATATTTTATACTAGCTTTTGCCGGCGGCTTCCTTCATGGTAATGTAAATTTGACCTATCCTGCGGGGACAATACTTTTTGCTGGATGAAAGGTATCCTATGACTTTATGTCATATCATGTTATATGCAGTGATTTTTTTGTAGGAGCACGCGGTGGCACGTAGTATCCTTAAAGGGAATTTTGAAAATGTCGACAAATCGCCACAAAAAAGGAAAAAATCGAAAGAGTTTGAAACAAAAATGAAAAAAAATCAATCTTGGCAATCTTTACAAAAAATTTTGGATTTTCTTTAACGGTCAAAATTATTCAAATACAAAATTTAGTCTATCTTTCTTGAACAATCTCTGTAGTAGAGGTTGTAAAAGCAAAATTATAGATTTAAAATTATCGAAAATTAGCGTGCCCCCAAAAAATAAGTGACAAAAAAAGGGCTAGTTATATTTATGAATGCTAAATTTCATGATAATCGATAGAGTGAAAGCGTAACAAATAATTAAACTTACACTCACATTTGTAGCATTAGAATTAGAATCACCATCACCAGTTTGTTAGGGACTCACAGCAGGGCCTCTTTTCGAAGGATGGTTTGGGCATAAACATCACGCCAACCCATGAGGTATTGACGTTTCGAGCTCCGAGAAATTCACAGTTCTAGATTTTCACACATGAGGTGGGTACTTCAAGATTCAGGTTCGGGTTTCCTCACTATGTTCTCCTTTGGTGTACCACGGTTAGAACCCCAATCTAACTTTTCTATAATGTTATTAAGCTCTCTGATTCATAAAATGTTAAGATTGATCTATAAATTATTTTGAGATCCGAATTTGAGAAAGTAACACTACGATATACATTATAGTCCATCAAATCGGTAATATTTGTGAACGGTAGCAATCAAACAGTAATCAGAAAGCGCATCTCCGTGTCTATGAAAGTGCAGACAGCAACCCGTTAGCGAGGACTGGCTGCACCCAACTTTCCAATCGCGCCTGGATCGAGCCTGAGTTTAGACTTGTTTGACATTTATCACAGAGCTTTCTACACCTCTCGACGGCTACTTTATCCCTGGTACTATTTTAATACGTTTCTCAGTTTTGACTTATTACCGTCTAAGCTATATCTACTATTGGAAAAATGACATACATTTTTGCATTCGCTTTAAATGGGAATGTTAGTAATCGGATATATCTATAGGTTATAGATAGTTTTGTTTTCGTCAAATCGCTAATGTTAGCAATTTCTATGCCTAACCGACTTCAAAAAAGGAAGAAATTATATCACTGTTTTCTTTTATTTTACTAGCTAAGTCATCTATATACTTTTGAGATCTTTGGTATATCAAATATTATGATACCACTTTTATATACAATCTTTTTGATATCGTTTTTCTTTAAAGTTAAATAATTTAGTTTGGTTATAAATATTTAAAAAAAATAGATAATAGGTACTTATATTCCCATAGATCCTCTACACGTGCCTAAATTACTTTAAGCTTGCCTAGCGTTCCCCGTACGGGATGTGAGGTAGACGCTAGGTCAGCATTTATAACATTGTTAGAATAAGGAATGATTAGAATAAGAAATTAGGATAGGCAGTCTAGAATCGACTCGCATAGGATATACACGTAGGTTAAGGAGTCTAGAATCGACTCTCATAGAATGTACTCGTTAGGTTAGGAAGTCTAAAATCGACTATAATAGTTTTTTAAGTTAAATTATAATCAATGTCTAAAATCGACATAACTATTAATAAATTGTCTAATATCGACTGTAGTTTTTAAAAAGTCAACCCAAGTGCTCCCGAAGTTAACTAGGTAGTAAACACATTTTTGTCGAGTGTACAAGTAGACAGTAACATATATGAAAAGTTTTTATTGTATATATATTATTATATTCACTAAAACTCTATACAGATTCTAAAACTTTTATAAATTATCGGGAACATTTTGATTGCAATTTTTTAATGACTATGGAACACTATATTACAAATGTTTAAAAACAAACAACTTGAAGAACATACAACAGATAATTAATTCAGTAATTGAGTGTCAGTTTCAGTGCATTGTAAATGATATGAACTCATTCAAGAGTGTTTTCGATGAAGCCTACTGTCTGTACTTTTTACAGTTATGCATTGCACATTACCTGTGGTCATTCGATTTAAATTTAAAATTCACAAGCAAACATTTTAGGACAACGAAAGAGTTTATGAATTTGTATCGGATTTTAAAACTTGCTAAGGCTAAGAATAAATATTTTATGCTATGTAGTTCAGTTTATGCTTTTCACTTTTTTTTTTAAATGGAATTCGGCGAACAACTGTTTCGTTTGTTGTTGTTCGAACTGTTTAGTTTCATGTCATCATGTTAGAAATATAATATATTTTCTTCATGTTCTTTCTTTGTTATACAATCCTGAGCTAAATTCCAAATTGTAAGTTTCTAGTTCACCTGGAGTTTATTATTATATATAAATTTCTTCTGTACGTGTGTATGTCACTGAACTCCTCCTAAACGGCTGAACTAATTTTGATGAAATTTTGTGTGCGTGTTCAATCCTAGAATGGTTTAGATTCACAATTAGACTCGGTAGGTGGCGCTGCGGTTGACTTTTAGGATTTTTTTTATTATCAAGATAGGACAACGTCCACCGGGCCCGCTAGCTTAAAAGTAAATTATAAAATCCTTCTCAACCAGTCGATGAAACGGAGTTATTAAAAACATAAAATGAATAGTGTAACGTAAGTTATGAGGAAAATAATTACATTCTGAAGTACATTAATAATAAGTCTCGTACAACAATTTTTAAATACCTAACTTGGTGTAAGTATTTATAATATACTGAAAAAACAATCCACTGAATTTCTAGAAAGCATGTAATAAAAAATAGTCTAAACTTTAAACTACAGTAAATAAGTTATCTCAGAGTAAAGCGATATAACAAACGGTCAGATGAACTTTTTTCTATACTAGCTAATATTATAAATTCGAATATATATTTGTTTGTTTATTACGCTTTAACTAATTCATTTCATCATAAGATATTGGATCCACGTTGTCAAGGTATAGAAAGGAATGAAACGACATGTGATAAATTTTATCAAAGAAAAAAAAATCTTCCCGGAGGATACAAAAATATTTTTCACTACAATAAAGAAGCGAAGCCACGGACAAAGGCTAGCATATGTATAAAGCATACGTTCCTAACGAACCTTTATTCAGTGTTAATGCACCCGTTTCAAATAAAACCCTTTAATTAAACTGTGGTTCAGTAGCTTTGTGAACATGTGTAGCGTAGGTAAACCCGTCCGAATGGTTTATTAGATACTTTTTATGCTGAACCATTAGTTGTTGGGCTCTGGTTTTTTTATAGTTTAACACGTCTAGATATTGATATAGTATATACTGTGCTATAGTAGTAAAATATACAAAAAATCAATAAAAAATCTTATAACGTATTATTCTTATATCTTAATATATATGTTTCTTGTGTGCGTGTGTATGTGACTGAACTCCTCCTAAACGACTGGACCGATTTTGATGAAATTTTTTGTGTGTGTTCGTGGAGATTCGAGAATGGTTTAGATTCACAATTGGACCCGGTAGGTGGCGCTGCGGTTGACTTTTGGGATTTATATTTTTTATTATCAAGGCAGGACAACGTCCGCCAGGTCCGCTAGTTTATATGTAAAATTACAATTGCATTGGTTTTTTTTTTCGAACTGACTACGCTATTGACCTAGCAAGGTCTTAACAGCTTCACCGGACTACTAAGGCGAGCGCTTGAGGCACTCAGCTGATTTTATTTGACAACTAGCTCAAGGGTGCACGGCACACCTCGGCTTGGGCTGATACATGTAATTCGCGACCTATCTGAGCTAACCTAAACTAAACTAACTATTCATACATATATGAGTTGTTGAAACATATATGGGTACCAAGCATATATACCTCAACAACTCTTGTATATATTTCGTATCAGATAATTTTCTAAACTATTTCAGTTTGATAAGGGAAAAGAAGACCCCTAAACTTGGATGTGTAAGCGTGTATGCGTGCACGTGTGTGGAGGTGATATGTTTAATGTTGTCGCAGTGATGTAAGATTTTGTGTCACTGTTACGCGCGAGTAAGAAGTCGAACGACAATGCATTGGTGATTGTTTTGAAGTACGAGTTTATGATTCTCTATTTTCCTATGTATATCCCAAAAGCTTTCCTCTTAATGCTTTTCTTATAATGGATGTTACAAATTCAAATTAGTACACGAATTCTAAAAAAATCTTTAGTGCATACTGAGTATTAACCTGCGAATATCGAACGTTTATATTACTAATATAAGTAAATTCACTTATTTAATCGACTTCGAAAAAGGAGGAGGTTACTACGTTCGGTTGTATGTATTTTTTTTTTATATATGTTAATCGATATCTCCGTCAATTATGAACCGATTTTAATGATTCTTTTTTATATGAATTGGTTATATTCAGAAGTGGTCCCATATAAATTTGTTGTAAATATAATGTCGATCGTTTGTATACAATTTTCTTATGATATGATACAATCAATTGAAATAATAAAAAACATGCGTGAGAAATATTAGTTTTTGGTTCCTCTTAAAATAGTGTACTATATATATAGTACTTTTTTTGTATTACTGTACATTTATATTGAATCACATTATAATTCCAGTTTTTTAAAGTACCTAAGTTGAAACTATTTTTAATGAAGACATACATCGTTACATATATTTGTACAAGTATAAGTAAAAAAAATGTATGTTTAAGGAATTTAATAACAAAAAAGTGTGTGTGTGTACTTATGTACACGCGTTAGAAGTTATACTTCTTTATCGTAACAAGATAAAAATCTTTTCAAAAATTTTATCTTTCGCCTTATTTTACGTTTGTAGAAAAACCGACACTAACAATAGAAAAAAGGTATTTACCTAATACATTGAAAGTTTTAATACAAAGAAATACAAACAACAAATACAAAGAAACAAAATGTTGACTATAGCTAACTTCAGGGTGTCGGTTTTTCGTGACGATGTACGCGCGCATCGTAAAAATTTACTCTCATCATTTTTCCCTAACGCGCCAAAAGAAGTATAACTTCAAAAACTCACGATCTCTTTCTACTTTCTTCAAAACTCCTGATCACTCGTTATCTATTATTGTATTTATATTTTTGTTGTGACTTTCGATGTTAATTTTCAAATAATGCTCAGACAAATGTTCCACAAATAGTTCTAGAAGTTCTTTGTTTTTTTTATATATTCTTATTACATAACTTTCACGAATGTGGTAAATTATTTGGATAACTAACATATTTCTGAGAAGTCATCAATAAAACATTTTTAATTTTTCCAAATAAAATTCACATAGATAAATAAATACAGTCGACTACTGTAAGTAAATGAACAATTGAATGAAAGCAAAACTATGTCAAATCACTGCATCATTTTGTGAGCAGAATACACTGTATTGTAATATCACTGGATACGGAAACTTTGTCGACCCGACACTTTGTTTTCGACCAACACATCCAAGACGATAAAATAACGATTCAGACAACTAACAGACAAGAGGACAATTGATTATTTGGAACACCTGGGTAATTGATTTATGTTGGATCGATAGCCGTCTGTCATTAAAAGACAGTGATCATACGAAAGCGCGAGCTAATTGTACTGTGGTGACATCTCTTAAGGACAAACTAAATCTTGTGTGCATAAATGAAATACAGTAGGAAGTTTTATCTCTAACAGTTACTTTCCTTGTCCATTACAGGTTGAAAAAAAATCTATAGTATATCATTTATAATGTTTAATTTATATAATCAAATAGCTCATTCCTTTAATAGATTAATGGGAAATTAATATTTGCTCGAGTTAATCGATTATTGTAAATATCTGTTATTTTTTAATCTGCTTGTTCTGTTATTAGTTGAATATAATCAATATATATAATGATATATATTTAAATTAAATATGTTATTGTAAGAACATTTATACATAGGTATCTTTATTATATCGTAAATTACGTATAATGTGGCCTCGAAATTAATTTAATCAAGTACAGCTGTTAAAACCCAGGTAAAGGATTTTTTTTCTTCATAAAAATATATTATGTTGTTATCTTACGCATAATTATAATTTAATATTTGCATTAACAAAAATTTATATATCTGTATTATATCGTTTACTTCAAATATAATAAAAAAGACGATGAAATATATAGATATTGGATTAAAGTAGAGAGTATTTAAATAATAAAATAAGATAACATCTTATAAATCGATGAGCGCCGGCTGCACGCACGAAAAAATATAACTCATTGTCACGTTCCGCCTGAGCCGAACGTGCAAGCGAGAGCGCGGAACAAGCGATAGAGATACGCGTTCGACCTAAGCGTTCGGCTTGGGACGCATCTATCTCTCTTCCACTCCATCGGCCGATGTGTCTGAGTCGTTATCACGTAAAATTATCGTCCGTAAACCGATTTTACAGACAATCAATTTTTTTTAGGTTTATTTTTTCTTGACTCTAATAACAATATCTTCAGTCTTACTACGTTATATTTACAACTTGCAATACTTTATTATATTAAAATATCTGTGTAAATAATATTTACTTGTCTAATTAATATGGGCAATATTCATCTTTGCTTGCAAACTCTGATACCGTTTAACGTCGTCTTGTACATTTCTCATGTATTTGTTTCTTCAATTTCAATTAGTTTGCTAGCTCACGTTTCTCGTAAATAAAAGCGGGCAGTTCTTCTCGCTGAAGGCGTTTGATGGACAACGCGCGCGCAATCCTAAATTTACTATCAACTGTGTATGAAAAAAGTTATTTAGCATAAGTTCCACAATTACATAAAGGAACTGAGTTTTTTGTCATTTTTATTCAACTTGAATAAAATATTTGAAATTCACGTAAGCGTAAAAAAACACCGTTATCTACACTAATATATAAAGCTGAAGAGTTTGTTTGTTTGTTTGGTTGAACGCTAGGATCTCAGGAACTACCAGTCCGATTTGAGAAAACCCTTCGGTTTTAGATAGCTCATTTATCGAGGAAGGCTTTAGGCTATATATCATCACGCTAAGACTAATAGAAGCAGAGCACCAATGAAAAATATTTCAAAATCGGGCACTTTTTTCCTTTTGAGAGATTTCGTTAGCGTTAGTGTTATATACGTTGCCATGGTAACGTGGTAAGTTTCTATCGCAAACATTTTCAAAGTTTATTTTGTTTTCCTATTCAAAAAGTTTATACTACTTTTATTTCCAATTTTTTATTTGTTCTCTATTACGTATTATAAAAATAAAGTTTGTGTATGTACAATTAAAATAACAACTTTTTGATGAATGGATATGGCTACAAATGACCAAAAAAAATTTTTTTTATACTTTGTCTATATTTTTAGAATATTATATTTTGTCTGTTTGTTTGTTTGTTCCGGGTAATCTCCAAAACGGCTGGACCTATTTTAACGGGAATTTTACTTTTTACTGCCAGATAGCCGAAATTATAGCGGTTGACATATTCTATTTTATTTGTCCGTGGCTTCGTCCGCATTGCTATTTCCAAAATGGTTGGACCAATTTTCACGGGATATTCACTGGTAGATTGCAAACCTCATAAAAAGTAATTTAGGTTTTTTTCAGCCGCAGTGGAATATCCGAAATGCTTGAATTAATTTTCACGGGACTTTCACTGGCAGACAACTAACTAATGAGCTATTTTATTTTAAGGTAGTGGGCTCGGCAGACGTTGTCCCACCCTGATAATAAAAAGAAAACCTTGACAAATTATACCTAAACCTTCCCCATGACCCGTTCTACCTACTGGTGAAAACAGCATGAAAATCCGTTCTGTAGTTTTTGAATTTATCGCGAACAGATAAACAGACAGATCAGAGGACTTTGTTTTACACTATGTAGTGATGAACTGTTACGTATGCATTCTTTCGTGTGAAATTGATCAAAAATAATTTGTTTAATGTAAACAAGCGCGTGAGACGTGCGCTGTACTGGACTCCAAGAAGAAATGTATGTAATTTGAATTATATTATCATTTTGGTCAATTTGGCGGCAATTTTGTTTTATTTACCGCGTTTGCATCTACATAACTCAGTGATTATAGCAACGTATAAGAATAACACAATTATATTGACAATATGGGCATGTTATATCTATATAATAAACAATTTGACACAAATCGTTCGATAATGTATAGTTTAAAGTTTTCATTACTTTCTTATATAGTGTTAGTGAGCACCGAGGGTGGTATATAGTGGTTAAAGTTCCAGGTACGTTGCTGATGATAAATCCCTTCCCATTCGATATACTATTCACGTATTCACATATCTAATGTACACGTAACATAATACAGTAGATGGCATGCGTGTAGTAGTTACAAATGTTTTTGAAAAAGTATTTCTGTAATGTACACACCTACTTACAATTTTACATTTCTTTAATTCATTTAAAAAAAACGCGTGCGGAGCCGCGGGGGACAGCTAGTTATGTATAAAGGGCGAGAAATTATGGAAACCAAATTGTTTAAATAAATATATATAATTGTTTGGAATAAAAAACTTAATTATATTTTCGATATACACTTACCCACGTCAATGACTGTATGTAATAATAATAAATGCTGTAGCAAACTGTAATTAGTGCCATAATTATTTTTAACAATTTGCATGTACATTATAGCTAATCTATTATGTTCCTGTTGTCAATTTCTTTCCTGATAAAAATAAAATAAATATAGTTGTTTTAAAAGTATCATAAAATATATTTCAAAAAGCAGTATCATGTTTTTTAGCTTTATGATTTTGGTGCTTACAGTAAAAATAATACTAGCAGCAATACTGTTACTTTGCTTAAGATATTTCTCCGCTCGTGGTATATTTTAAATACGCATGTAAATATAATTATATGGAGTTATATGTGTAAATAATAGATTAATTAGACATTAAATAGATTTGATTTATCGCTAACACTTAAAAATAAGTTAGGCCTTGTATACGATTTCAATACAGGACTTCTTGCACCCTCAGTCCTTCACCAATGAAGGAGTCGTCAACTAATTTAATTTTTTAAAGAATGTTCTAAAAGTATGAATATATTGCAAAACGTTAATATAAGGAAATCGATTTATATATGTTATATTTCCAGTACGATAGTTAAAACCTTACTAATACTATAAATGCGAATGTAAGTATGTTTGTTACACTTTCACGACGTAACTACTCAACCGATCGTTATGAAACTTTACATACAAATTGTCAGGGATACAGAATAGGTACCTTTCACCCATAAACGCAGTATTCCAGAAAGATATGTCAAATCTACATTAATGCCACGGGTAAAAGCGAGTTACCTATATTTTACAATAATACTCTTAATTTATTTTACACTTCATAGCAGCTAAACAACTGTTACTGTGAAACTTTGTACTTAATATTTAGATTCGTCCAAACCGCTACTACGGTAACGCTAATAGTAATAATATGAGCCTCTGAGTGTCCCACTGCTGAGCCAAAAGCCTCTTTCCGTGAAACGGTGTGAGAGTAATCACCATCCTATCCCAGAACGTGTTGGCGATTTTGCACTAAAAGAAATCAATTCTTTCATACTTTTCCCATACGGTAATAGTTTAAGAATATTACTTAGATTCAGGTTTCTTCAATATGTTTTTCTTCACTGTCTGCTGATATTATTGAGGTGTTATTAATTTAAATCAACAGATATACACGAATTCCAAAAAAAATCGTTAGCACATGCCAGGGTTTGAACTTGCAGATGTCAACGACCTGATTGGTGAGGTTGGAAACCCAGAATCCAACCATCTCTTTGAAAACGTTAGCTGAATATGTTTTTTTAGCCTATAATCGACCTACTTTTGACCACAATCATACCTGACATTAAATAACGATGTGGTCGACGATTATAACGTATTAATTTGGAGATAAGATTGGCTTTATAGTTAGTAAAGGGAAATAATAAATAACACGAATAATTGTTACATAGTTTCAAATTAAAAGGGATGTGTAAGCAGACGAGGAAGAGGTAATGCATATGATAGTATAATTCCGTAACGAAATTTTACTGTACTGAATGCAATTAGACATTTTCACTGATGAACCCATGATATTTCAATACTTCACGAAAGATTTTTTTGAAGTGAAAATTTCTTTAGCCGGCTTGAGCGATTTTTGGCAGGAGAAAAACTTATCGGTTTATCGTCACCGATGATTTCAACATGCTCGTGACGTATTGCGCTTGCATCAGACTTGCGACAAGTAGTATAACGGCCTGTGTACATGTAATATTAACATTTTATATTGAACTTGTGCAGCTCATCGAAGTTAATAAACTGTATAATTATCGCTCAGAGTGCAAATAGACGTAAAAACCAATAATTTCAATTACGAAGTTTTAAATAATTAAGGCTGTAATTGGTTTAAAAATTCAAAAGAGGACACAGTTCTTCCATGCATCGACTTTTTTATTTTATTTTATATGCTAAATTAATTTTAAAATTTCTTTGAATCGTAATGTAGGTAGTAAAGTTTAGCCGAATAATTAATTGTCTATTTACAAGTAATACATCATTTAATGCTTAAACATTTGACAGCATTACAAATCATGTCAGTAACGAGTCTGACCAGCGGTTCCGACAATAGGCCATGTTCTACAAAAGGCTAATTTTCCATCGACGACTCAAAGAACATCCGTCTTGCATTCACTCACGTCAGTTCTTTGAATTTTTATTGAATTTATATTAGAAATGGTACGATGGGATCGTGGGACACCGTGTACTTAGTTAAACGTCGTTTGTTCGGAACATCACGTTCAGGGAAGAATGTTCTGAGACGAACACTTTCTATTTTATTAAATATTAGCGACCCGCCCCGGCTTCGCACGGGTGCAATGTAAATACTAATATGGGCCAGTGTAAAGTGATTAATAATATTATGTAAGATATATAATTCCGTAGTACACTAATTTGATCTATCGCGTAAAGATTAGCCAACATTTGCGATATAAGCGTACAAAAATATGTTTGTTACGACATCACATTACAAATATTTGCATTTTCAGTTTTTCTGTACTATAATATGTATGTATGTATTATACATATAAACCTTCACTTGAATCACTCTATCTATAGCTGAAAACCGTATTAAAATCCGTTGAATAGTTTAAAAGATCTAAGCGAATATACAGCGGAAGCGACTTCATTCTATACTATGTAATGATAGGTACAAAGCGTTCATAGTAAATAAAATGTTTTCTTATTTATGGTAATGATGTAACATGATTATAGTGAATACTATATTGAAATAAAGTGACTTTTTATAATGTAGTTTAGTACCTAACTAGCCTTTGCGTTGCTGAAATCTTCAACTTTCTCTTGGGAATAAATTTTTTTTTACAAAAAATATTTTAAAGTCCTTTTGTGTACCCCTGCCAACGGGTACATAAATTAAATGATGATCAGTTAAGGCGTGAAATCGTAACAAACAAACAGATTAAAGTCACATTTGCATTTATATTATGTGATTTTTTTTAATTAAAAGAAATATAAATTTACTTTCTTGATTAATTGACCCATTCGTTAACCTTTTATGCACCTAATTAGTTGAATATCACTTAAGTTTTATACCCCTTTTTAAACGACTTCAAAAAGGAAGAGGTTCTCAATTTGGTTGTATTCTTTTAATTTTATTACCTCGAAACGGATTTGATAAATTATTTCTTTATTGTAAAGGGGATATTTTTGAAGGGTTTGCACTAATATTGCAACTTACGTTGTTATATTATAGGGGGCAAACGAGCAGGCGGGTCACCTGATGGTAAGTGATCACCGCCGTTCATAACCACTAACAACACCAGGGGAGTCGCAAGTGTGTTGACGGCCTGTGTTTGCGGGAAGTGGGGGAGGGGAGGGTATCCGACGCACTCGCTGACCGAACGAA
Source organism: Antheraea yamamai (assembly GCA_036509395.1). Lineage (NCBI taxonomy): Eukaryota > Metazoa > Arthropoda > Insecta > Lepidoptera > Saturniidae > Antheraea > Antheraea yamamai. Next base: position 7,346,634 of record AP028434.1, on the reverse strand, counting down.
ACGCAACAGTGCAAGCACTGTTACTTCACGTGAGTGTGACTGTGAGAGGGTGGTACTACCCCGAGTGAGCCGAACTATTCATGCTGAAACCAATAATAGCTTCAGCGTGGCTCTACCACCTTTAAATATCTATGATTTGATTACATCTCGAAGTTACACCAAGGAACTCGTCAAAATTGAATAGGGAATGTTTAGTGCTTGACATTTTGGTAGGTTTATGACATTGTAAGACCAGGTAAGTACCTATCTAACTATGATCAAAGACGTTATGGTGCGTTTTCTTAGAGTACATTTCTTTGGGGACCGCTTTATTTTTTGTTAAAATTGCATAATGTAGTAAAACAGTCGCTCTGAGCCTTCGATCAACAATAACTAGATAAAGGGTCGGCGCGAAAAATACGTCTCGGTAAATAACAGCTCACTTGAAATGTGAGCTTTTAATTTGTTTAGTTTGTTTGAAACACAGCCACTGTAAGCACGTTTCACATGCCGCAGTGTATTCAAAAGATGCATAAATAATACCCGAAAAAGCAGTTTAACGGCCGGAGTATCTTACTTTCGCTAAATACATGTTGAATAAGTTATATTTTAAGCTTTAAACTAACAAATAATATCAAATTTTGAACAAAATTACCGATTTTAAACCTGTGGTACAAATGTTTGGCCTAGGCTCTCCAACCACGCACAATAACGGAAAAACGTACTTTATTCATTACGTGTTAAGGTTGAATTCACACTAAATGTTGTTTATGTTGTCTTTTCATTTGTGAGGGGAGTAATTTATTGCTTTGCTCGTTTTATCGTAAGTATTAGATAATATTTTGAACATTTGTACACATAAGTATATATTTACGCGGACAGCTTTTAGCTTCGATTTTGTACCTGACCCTTTATCTAGTTATTGTTGATCGAAGCTCTGAGCAGAGATTATCATTAGACAAGTTGTATAAGCATAATATGTATACATATATTTTTTTTTAAATAAAAAAAATAATGCATATATAATTACGTATTAGTACACGCTCACAACTATAATGTAATTAAAAAGTATAAGTATATACGAGTATGTGCAATGATTACGGATACACATTTTTTTACGACAGAAACGTCAATAACGTTCAAACATAAAAAATAAATATCGTCGAACTTCGAGCATTGAATGATCAATAGCATACATAGATTTTCAATAAAATAAATGCTATCTATGAAGCACTGGAACTCAATATTGTTTATTAATATTATAATTATAGTATCATTGAAAGTAACTGATATTAAAAAAAAGAAATGCTTTTCCGTCGTGTCCGTGTAAATAGAAATTAAAAATAAATTGATGGTAGTTATAACTGGCAATTATAGAAGACATTTACAATATTTCTATGTACACGAGATACGATTTCCGTAGTTATTTTATTCACTTTTCTGTCTCTATTTTGTCGTTTATAATTTACGATGTCTTCGAACTTTATTCAACATATTGTGGAAATGAATATGGCCAGTATTTTCAACTAACTTTTGCCTGCGGCGTCACTCGCTTTAATATATTTATTTATTTATATATAATTTTATTGATTTTACCTATCCCTCGAAGAGAGTACTTTTTTGGATGAAGTGTACACTATGTCCTTTTCTGTACCGCTATCAATACGAACGCAAAATTTCATGATGTGGCTTGAAAACCTAACAAACAGTGAAATACAAAGCGACATTTGTAATATTCGTCAGGATACTTTTCCTACCAAATTAGATTAGAAATATTTTAGCATACTTGAATTATAATTGACTACACAAGAAATATAGTATTCATTAATTTCTGTTAACAGGCAAAAATTTTAACTAATCAACTATTTTCTTAGTTATATATGTGTATGGTCATATAAGGATTGTTAATAGACGTATCAGATATAGTTTTCTATATATAGTCATTCAGCACTTGCGAAAGTACGCCGGAATCAATAAAAAAATATATGAGATATGTTATACATTGGCATCCTTTAGTTACGTAATGAGATTCGGATGATCGCAAATATAATTGCATCCTGTCGTTTACATCTTCCTTTCTAGCATTTTATCTTCAGTTCAGTATAGAATGTTACCTGTATATTTTATAGTGTATTTAGAATAAGTCTGTATTTTCAAATACACAATTGAACACATTTTTAATGCACTTTTATAACTGTCCAATAATAAAACGTTCAATGTAGACTTACAACAAGTGATTTAAAACCAAATAGAAACGAAAGTTGTTGCGAGGAGAAAGGATTCGATTCACTTAACGGTGATCCGTTGATTCCAAACTACATATATTTTTGGAGCTTCGCCAATAGAAAAGGAAATTGGGATCAATGTGCTAAGCTACCAACATATGAGTTAAATAGAAGGCAGTTATTATACTTCTGTACTGTATAATATTCTAGTACAGTGTTTTTCAACCTCTTTAGTATGAAGAAATATTGGGCGAACCCCTACGCGTTGCTTTTTTTTCATGTATTTTATTTTGTGACAAATATTCAATCCAACATATTTATTCATTTTGTAACTAGTAGTGTTTGTATAAATACATAAGAGTTCTCATAAGTTTTATTTTTTGTTAATTTGACACAAATGCTTAAGACAGAAGAGATCTCTTTTTCTTTTTGTTTATTTGATACAAATGATTATGTTCTTCATTAACATTTTTCTTAATAAATCTTTTAAAATTTTGTTTTTTTTTTACTGCAGTAGCTTTCCCAACCTTTTGCAACTTCGCTATAAAAGCATCGCGACCCCTCTAAAGAGGCTTCGCACCCACACGTTGAAAACCACTGTTCTAGTACATTGTTTTGACTCAACAACTTATTGCAGCTATTAATATAGATATTCGTCATTAATTTACGGATATTAACCATAAATTTAATATCTATATATTCTTTTTTTTTAAGTTGTTAAAAGTAGGCATAAAATAAATTGAGTCATGATTTGTTGTCAATATGTATGAAATGAAAAAAAGAATTGTGTGGTTTTATGAAACCACGGTAAAAGTGAAACTTTTTTTCACACTATACACATTTAACTAATAATAGTCTATACACTACACGGTCAGCTGCTGCGAACTATAGGCGCCGCCATATTGGCCCTGGCTGCTCTGACGAGCGCTTTTCACTTTATCCCTACTCCGCGGCCGACCATCACGCGACATGCAACACACAGACGAAAAAGTTTGAGACGATGTAATAAAAGTTTCACTTTAAAATGAAAAGTCTTTGTAGACCCTAACCTTCTTTTAAATGACTATTTAAGTTCAGACTACAACAATAGGGAGTTCACTAAAAACTCGTTCATATCTTTGATTTTTACTTTAGTTGACTTGATTACACTTTTTGAAGTGCTCTAACAAATGAATTTTAAAATAGGAAGCTTAATCTTTTTATTTTTTCTTATTTTCTTTATTGTAGTGAAACTTTTTATGGCACGGTAGGGAAAATTTTGCGTTACGCTTTAAACGCAACGTTATAAGTAGTATTTTGTGTATAAGTATTATGTAGTATGTACTAGTATTATATTGCAGTTTTATATATAAGTGTCTGCCTGGGTCTAGTAGTACAAATACCAGAATGAGTAGATGTATAGGTAAGTATTTATACTATGGGATTTGGTATAGCATGTAGTTTATGAGCGTTCTCATATATAATTTAATACATTATATATAATTTAATACATGATAACTGATATACGCACAGTTCTTTTAACTGTTACATTATATGAGAAAAAAATTGTTTTTTTTTATTATTTTGTTTATCTTTATATATAAATTTCTTCTGTACGTGTGTATGTCACTGAACTCCTCCTAAACGGATGGACCGATTTTGATGAAATTTTTTGTGCGTGTACCAGTGGATCCGAGAATGGTTTAGATTCACAATTGGATACGGTAGGTGGCGCTGCGGTTGAATATTATAGATTTTTTTTATTGTCAAGGCAGGACAACGTCCGCCCGTCCCGCTAGTGATATATAAAATACCAAAATATATTAATGAACAATAATAGCCCAAACACTGTAAATGACACTTTTATATCATTTATATACCTTCTCGATTCGAATGGATTTTCGGAATTTATTGTTGTTACGGATGTCAATTGCACGATTACGCTATACAAAATAATCATAAAAATCAATTGTGCATTTTATAGGAAAATTGCGCAATATATTTATATTGAGGAAATGGGGAACATTTCCCATTACAGTATGTTGAAAACCGTACCTGATGGAGCCATATTCATTGGCCCTGTTAATTCACAATTCCCGACATAATAACGATAGTAATAAGTATTACATTAATCGATTAATCTCCTGTATTGTTTCAGGACGAGTGAGCTGGTCGCTTTGGTTGCTGTCTCATGCACACTGTTTCTGTTCCTTCACACGCGGGACTTGAGCACTCAGTTGCGTCGTATGCAAGGGAGGCTCAACGATGACGTCACCGCATTTAATCACCTCACAGACAGTAAGTAAATTATTTAAAAAATACACATATTATTTTTTTTTAATTTACACATTTTGATGTATGGTTTGAGTTTAGAACTCATTAAAAATTTACTTTGATTATTCAACGTTTCGACCTATAAAAGTCGTGGTCAAGAGCTAACTCATGTATTATGTGTATCTTCGTTAGCGAGGACAATTTCTAGGATCTTATCATATGATCATTGTCACTAGGAATGTTCCGACACATTACACTCACTGTATCGACTCGAACGTCCGCGACCGTATACGACGTTTGAATTTCTCTAGCACTAGATTCTATTCTGACGATAGTTTAATAATGTAAACATATTCAGACTTCATGTTTCAATTATGTCATCTTTTTACACTAGTTCTACAAGATAATTACAATTAATAATTACATAAGAGCAATGAGAGCCAGATGTTTACTAACAGACATCCATTGTAAATACCATCGCTTTGGCTTCTAAGTAACTGAATATTTACATGCTAATTTTAATAAATTATATAACGTAGTAAAGTAAAATAATAAAAACAATTATGTGAGAAGAAAAATTATGCCTAACATAACGCACATTAAATTAACTTTGTCCGAGGTAAACACAAATAATTGATTTAAGTTGTTGGATTGAATCTAATTACAAAATCTTCCAGTATATGTGATTTAATTTTTTATTATTATTTTTTCACACTTCATACATTTATACAATCTATTATTATTGTAAAAAACGGACGGTGGATCATCGAAATCGGGATTTTTCTTACTAGGACCAAGTTATCGGTGGAAATGGCGATACGGAGGGGAATTTTCTCACGATACGTGCAGTATCAAGCAGTATCTCCTTTCTTATCAGACCCTTGATCAAGATACCCAATGAGAGTGTTTTTGAAACGACTACTGGCACAATGATTCCACGGCTCACATATCAACAACCTTGCGAGCAAAGTCATCTCAATAATCTATATTATTATTATAATTCTTTATAGAGAACGCTTATTTCAAAATTATTTTAAAAGTACTAACATCTGTCAGAAACTCGGATAAAGTTACTAATTGTTTTGTTATTCTGATCACATGTAAAAAAAATTAAAACAAAATTTTCAAAAATACATTTCTTTATCACTACGTGAAAATTTTAATATTTGTGCAGTTCTGTCGAGAACTGTATGCAGTAAGTTCTATTTTAGAACGAGTATCAAAGGCTGCACTAACAGGTTCCTACCAAATTTGGCTAGGCAGGGCGGGAAACTCGAGCAGTGAAGGTGAGCGTTGATGCGCATCTCCTTAAACCTACACCTGGGTCGCAAGTCCTGGGAACTGCTCTGAGTTTCTCCCTCTGCCACACGATGGACCCGGCACCCGCACGGTGAATCCATGGAAGGCTAAGAAGTTCGTCTCTCTTTAGCACGAACATTGCTCCCATGTTAATTTGCTTCTTACGCTACCATTCATTAATTGTTGATTACCACTAATCTTCTCTCAGTACACTTAAACGTCAGAAGTATTCATTATTTCAATTAGGTATCCGCGATTTCCTTGACTGATTACTTCTGAGTTCGTACTTTTTTGTATATATAAATGCGATGAAAGTTTTATATTCTTTAATTAATATTCGGACCACGAGCAGCGTGACGTGGTTACAAATGAGATATATTAGACAACAGATTTATTAATCTAAAACTGTATGACTTATAAAAACAAACAAATGAACTATTTTACTGGACTGTTGACGGCGCGTGAAATTAAAAATGACGTTTAGAGGTGTGTGTACATATTTATAGATTAAATGTTTAGATTAAGTATTTGATTCCATGATTTTATTCGCATTTCAATTAACTTTGTAGAAGAGTTCATTATTCAGTATGATATAACTGTTAATATATTCATTGAAAGATTTGTGAATTATATTCAGTTATATATTGCGAAATATATAGTTTAATATTAAATTATCGGTATGCCAATATAAATTTATATCAAGTTTGGTAACTGTTATACTTTAATTCCTATTTTTAGAATAAGAAATAATTTTATATTACGTGATTTTTTATTGGGTCGTTTTTGAAACGAATTTAGTTAATAATACCTTTCCGAGCAGATTAAATTTTACACACATAAAAAAAAATAAAAGGCTGAACCGATTTTAACGAAATTTTTATTGGCGGATAGATAAGATTTTGAAATTCAGAAAAAAAACAAATAGTTCACATGAAACAACAAAACCACTTTCACGATGACGAAGTCTCGAGCACAGAGTACCTTATATAAAGTCTCGAGCACCAAATAGATTAATATAATCTTTACCATACAATATATTGTGTACTTTGTTATAAGTTTGTAGGAAATATTCATATTATGTAATCGATTTATATTAATTAAACAAGTTAATTAAAATGGCATATCCGTATGCCGGTAACACTGCACCGACATAATTGAGTTGAATGTAAATTCATCGCCCGCTTTCATTCCGCTCGTAATTTGATTGTCGGCGTGATCGCGGCATCAACAAAGACAAATGAGATTATTCGGTAACAGTACAAACGACGTGACCATAATTCTTATACATAATCTTCATGTGACAGATAATACTACATTTACGAGTATACCCGTTTCTAAGTTACCTAGCGGTTGTATTTAATCATTCTATTATAATAGTGTACTGTATGTTTGTTAAAATTGATTTAAATTTAGAACTGGCTGATACCGGCTCGCTACGCTGTACATTAAATAAATTGGATAATTAGAAAAAAATGGCAATGGGTTAATGGGACCCAAAAAATTAGTAGCCTGGAACCTTTTATTCCACGTTTCCGCATCGAATTGTTATAGTCCTATGCCGATACATTTAGTAGTTTGAAGTGCATAAACCACAAATGAACTGTATTTTCATTATATATAAAGATTTAGCTTAGTTCGCTATCCGCATTTGAGTCTAGATAGAATTTAGGAGGGTTGTCATTGCCTTGTGGCAACTGTCAAAAAACAAAGATGGAGATATATTCGCCACTTGAACTAATACAATTTATTGTTGGTTCTAATTTTGGCTTAGTGTTTCGCTCTCTCAGGTTTTAAAGCCGAAATACAGATTATATCTCAAAATTCATGAAAGGCGATAGTATAAAAACGAGGTAAAATTTCTAGTAGGAGTTTTTGGCGGGATTTTGGTCTGTCATGTAGTGGATTTTATATTTTATTCATAATTTTGTGTTACTTGACTCTATATTGTGTAAAATTGGTGGTGTTTTATGTAATTTAGTTTGTTTATTGTGCATAAGTGAAGTGAATGGAAAATAATACCACGGACCATGAATTCTGAGATGCCACAAAAACTCCCAGGAAAGTTCTAACAAGATGGCCACCAAACTCCCAGGAAAGTTCTAACAAGATGGCCACCATCTTGTTAGTTCATTGAAATTATATCAAGAAACTTGTAATATCGATACTTACTTGACAATGGCTGTAATAGTCTATTAGAAGACTGGTTGCCAAAACTAAAATAGAAGAAGAACTTGTAATATTATTAACTACTCGACAATGACAGTAATAATCTAAAAGATTGTTTGCCAAAAAGACAGTAAAAAAAAATTCTATTAGTGGAAGTAGTTCGGTGTAGGTGTGAAGGCCCGTCAGAAGAATAACATAGTCAGGTCAAAGAAAAATAAAGAAAAAATATACATATCATAATGACCAAATTCATTACAAACTTTTTATTGTTGGTTAACGGTCAGAAATGAAACTCTGGTTTCGTTATCTAGTCTTTCTGTGTCTATTTTTTTACTCGGTCAAATATAATGATTGTAACAATCATGTGACATCATTGGATAGTTACACCCGTATTGGTTTAGTATTAATGAGTACGATATTTTTTTATTTTAATATTTAGCACATCCACATAATGATAAGTACAGAATACTGTGAATCCTAAAAAAAACAAGATATTTTTTTACCGTTATGTCGTAAAATTTTGTACCACTTGGTAAACTTTAATTAGCCTTTTACATGTAATGTCAAACGGAACCCTGTTTAGTAATCGTATGGGCAATTAAAACACTTAATTTTTATCGTATGCAGTGGGTAATTTAATAGCTACTTACCGTATGTGAAATAATTATTAATTTTAAGGACCATGAATTCTCTCTGTTTTTTTCGGAACCACACAAAGCTAATGAAATGAGCGTCGTTATGCGATTTAATCTATATCAGTTATGCTTCATTAGTAATACCGCTGAAGATCATATTTTCCAGGACACAGTGTCTTTGTCCTATTAGTGTACAGTCTTTTTTTTTGTCTTGACAACCTTACACCGCCTTTGACGAACCAGGGCGCTGCGTCCTGGCACCCAAGTTATTTACCAGCCCTTCCTCATGTTGCCGACGCGATTCTAACAGTATAATAATTTAGGTATGTATGCTTGGTACACATATATATTTCAATAACTCATATAAGTATGAATATTTAGCTTAACTTAGGTCAGCTCAGTTAGGTCACGAATTACATGAACCTGGCAACAACCCATGCCGAGGTGTGACGTGCACCCTTGAGCTAATTGTCAAAATAAAATCGGCCGAGTGCTTTAAGCGCTCACATTAGTAGTTCGGTGAAGCTGTTAAGGCCTTGCCAGGCCAATAGCGTAGTCAGTTGGAAAAAAAAACAGTATAATAATAACAATATACAACTGAAATAATATAAATAAGCAGAATAGAATTAGAATCAAGAATTGTTCAATTTAGAATTTCCATGTTTTTCTAGAATGTAATATTTGTGAGGTAATAAAGTATATAAATGAAAACTACTGAAAAAACTATTTAATTTTTTGTGGTTTCTTTTGAGATAAACTACAAGACACGAGAAATAAAGACACAAATAAAATCGTTATTCATTTAGAGAAATTCTGAATGGATATAAATAAAAAATCAGTAATCACAAGCTATCGATTTCATTGTAAATAGATTTGCAGCCGTGTTGCCCTTCCCTATTCAACGATTGAACTCGTTTGTATTTGAACTGCGTCTCGCATACCTACTAAGACGGTCACTGTCACGGGAATCGAAACTTTCACTTGCCACAATATAAAAAATACCTTCTCCATGATTCATTCCGATACCGTTCACTGGTTCGATATCTTTTATTTCGACCTGAGAGATTGCGGTTCTGTAATCGATTAAGTTGTATCGTTTTTGTTTCGTTCCGTGCCGACGGATTATTTGATTAGTTGCGCAATTAATGTTTATTTCGTACTTTCTTTACCATGGACGTGGATTTAACTAGTTATTGTTTGACCGTAAAAATGAAACGACTTAACACAGATACCAAGACAACATTCGTAAATATTTCCGGCCAAAAGTTTTTTTTTAAATAATAACTGAAAAAGAAATTTCAACACCTGAGTATACTTTACCGCCAGGAAAGTTTGTTTCACATCTGTACTAATATATAATATTAATAATAATAATATAAAGAGGTAAAGTTTGTGACGTAGTAGGGGGTAATCTCAGAAAATACTGGTCAGATTTGAAAAATTCTTTCGGTGTTAGAGAGCGCATTTATCGAAGAAGGTTATTATCATCACGCCAAGACCAATAGGAGCGGAGCACTAATGAAGATGATGATGAAGATGTTTGAAAATCGGGGTTTTTTTCCTATTGAGATCTTCCGCTGTGTGTTAGCGTTAGCCCCAAGTGACTATTCTACGCGGACGAAGTCGCGAGCAGAGGCTAGTTTTTTTTATATCACAATAGTTCGGTTCACCTAATTTTAAGTGCTTACGCAGCTTATGGACACTCGCAACACCAGAAGTATCACAAGCGCGTTGCCACAAAACCTGTTCCCACCCCGCTTGAAAGACTCCATACGTATAAGGTATGCATATATAGTACGGAGATTGATACTTATCTGTTTAAATTACTAGAAAGATCAAAGTATTTTATAGGTGTAATCATGATATAACTTAAATTTTCAGTTTGAATAACTTAGGAACGAATCGGTCTATCGGAAAATAATAATAATTAATATCGAATATTAATATAAAAACAATAATAATTTTGTAGAGCATTCAATTTCCTATTTCTATAAGCTACAAAATATATATAAAAAAAACGTTTTTTGTGTTAGTTATATGGAAAATAGAAATATTAATAATGAGAGCTTCGTTGTTTACATGCATCTTTTTTAAATACCCCGAAAGTATTTCAGTGCGCGTTTTGAGAAAAAAAAATAGTCACTTCTCTAATCAGCCTGGTGTTTGTATTGTTAACCTTTGTCGACTTTTAAAATAACAGTAATCTGCGTGGATAGAAACCGTTATCAACTGATAAAAATCAGTGTTATTACCACCTGGTTTGTGTAACCACAAGTTGTGTGATAAATACGCACAAACTCTGAGCACTGTCGTACGTCGAAGTACTTCCTTATTGAGCACTCCACATATAGACGATTGTAAGCAAACATGTCGTATATGCGTGAGTAAGAAAGAAGACCGAAATTGTATGCCCTTTTTGGGAATATTGTATTTCTGTTTAGTTTGTTTTATGGATTTGCATTCTAGTTCTCTAGATATTATATACAAATTAAGTCAGGGCTTAGAACTAGTCTTAGTACTCTCATTTAAGATATCTAAATACTGATTTAAATTGTGGTCACGTTTGTACATGAAATATAGAAATAATATACCGAAGTTTGTTATAGATTGAAGCTAGCTTGTTGTAGCAACAGATTTATCCACGATAAATTACAATTTCATTCGAAAATTACAAAAAAAAAAACTCAAAATTTGTCAAGCTATTTACGAGGACAAAAATTAAGAACGCACGCGCGTCGCTATTTTATGTATAAAGGTATATACAAAAGTCACATAATTACATTGTAAAAAGAGGGTGCACACAAAAACTGTAACTACGCTTTCTTGTTAGATTGTAATCAGTTCTGGGAGATATGTTACATGTCTCGTGTTAGGTGCTAATTAGATAATCAAACGTTGTTAGCTTCAACTTAATGCTGAAACTGTTAACGAACTACTGCTACTCAAGAACTGCAATGCAATCTTACTTCATAGTGCATACATACTTCTATAGTAGTACAGAATTTATATTTACCTTTAGTGTCCAACCAATAAAATATTTCGTGGCTGTTTTAATTAATCTCAAAATCTTCAATATTTTATACAAAAAAGGTTACTTTTTTTGTTCATACAAGATGTTACTGATGATTTAAAACGGAACCCTTGGCATAAGTTTTATATGTTTGTCGTTATTTGCTGTTTTTTTTTTGTAATAAATCGTTCAACCGCAATATGGATTATATCTATATAAAATAGATTAATTTCGTATTACTTGTTTCTTCCTTCAAAACTGAGCTGATGTTAGTTCTTTTTTGAAGATTCATATAAGGAGAAATTTAGTTGTATCTACATGTTTTTCTTTTACTTATTATATTCGTCATATATGTTCGATAAATATCTGAAAATGGCGATAAAACGTGGCAACTTTAGTACTTTTAGAAGGCACCTAGGTATTTTAATATGTAACTTATGGACAAAATCAAAATATGACAATGAATAATATAAATTGCATGGTATACAAATACTTAATCTGGTTTTCTTATCCAACGATAGAACATTTCTATGGGTTGAACACCGCCTGCGTTTGCTCTTAAGTGTGGACTCAGTTTAAAACCTGCGCTATGACAATTTGCCGTAGCAGATACTAAGCTTTTCCGTACTGTTTATATTTGACAACATGATATCGTTATATAATCATTTGAACTAGTTTCTTGCGTGTTATTTTTTATGTTCATTACGTCAATGTTATTTTGAGCAAATGTATATTTTTTATTGACATCTATTGTAGTTTTTATTTCTGTATGGTCACACAATATGCCACAAATGGTCTAGTGACGCTATAGATTATTAACAAACCCATGTGTTAAGAATCATATCAAAAGTTGAGATTATAGTTATGGTTGTTAATGCTTTTGAACCCTTGTTACTTCTCACTAAATTTCTAAATTCTTTTGGATCAGCTAATTTTTACCCATGTACAAAAATAATAGCATACTCTAAAGTATGTGGGGTAGATAGTGCTTCTAAAATATTATTATTCATTAGTCAATTGTTAGTTCTGTTTATTGGTGTTAAATATTTTTATATGTGTGTATCAGCTGTTTAGTTACCATAACACAAGTTATGCTAATATGGAGTAAAAGGGAAGTAAATTCACTTTGTTCTTTAAAAAAGGTTCTATTAAACCTAAGGTTCTATTATTAATTTTGATAGTGTTATTCAAAGAAAATTTGACACCACTTATAAATAGGAGTCCGAGTCCCGTTTATTTAATACATAAATATTAACTATACTGATGGTATAACCTAGATTAAAAAGCTTCTTCATTCATCTACGAAGATATGTACATTTATTCAAGTGACTGTCATTGCGGAACTTCAGAAGATTCTAATAACAACTTCATCACTGATTTAACATATATTGCATAACTAGAACTATGTTTATTTTATTAACAGACGTAATATGCACTCTTGTACGTTTTTAGAACACCGTGAAAGTCTGCGGGTACATAGTTGCGTGAACTTGTAAACATCGCGTAAATCTTGAATAAATTATTTCTTGTGGTGTCATCGGTCGTTAAGTGCTATGAGGTAATTCACGAAATAAACCACATAATTATACGGTCATAACTTTTATAAATAAATAATGGCATATTTTAGCTGTTTTGACCACATTACGAGGTGATATTTTTTTTTAATTTTCACAAATTTAATTTTAGCCAAACACTGAGCATATTCTTATCTAAAATAATGATAAGGTATGAAAGCAGTGTTTATTATTAATTACGGGCCGCAGTTAACGTGACGAATGCCTTGAGAAATGATTTAATTTTCTATTACATGTGTCGACATAAAAGAGGTTGCACAAACCGTGTAATAAACAAAGGAGGGCATAATGATATGCAAAGCGATCAGTTGACGTAATAATGGTCACATGGCACATTGACATTGGGACTATGGAAATATTGATAGCAAAGGGAAATTGAGTACAGTACCCAAGCTTTGATTTGGCAAGTCGTGGAGAAGACCGAGATTATTGGCTATGTTCAGTTTCGTATAGCGTTATCTTTGTCTATCGCAGTTATTGCGCTGTGCGACAGAGAAAACGATTCACAAAATCGAAGCAAGCCGATCTTAGTGTACGTCCAGAGTGGACGCTATAATCGAGGATCGAGCGGAGCGTCGCGTGCGATTATAGCGATTATCGATTATAGCGTCCACTCTGGACGTACACTTAGTCACATCTCTCACTCTTCTTATCAAAGTGTTCCGGGTAGTGTAGTGTAATTATATTTATAGAATAGAATAAGTTAATCATATATTCTACATTTCAAACGTGAATATTTATTCTGTGATCTAGTTATCTCGAACCAAAGTCAATATGTGTGTATTATTATTTTTTGAGATTATGATAAATCTATTTGAAAACGCTATTTCTCTCATATATCATGTATTCTTGCATCTTTTTGTTATCCTAAAAGCACTTCGTTACTAATCATTACATAGTATAAAAGAAAGTCCCCTATCGCGTATGTCTATCTGTCTGTTCGTGATATACTCAAAAACTACTAAACGGATTTTCAGACGGTTATCACCGGTAGATAAAATGATTCATGAGAAAGATTTTGGTATCTCATTTTTTTTTATTGTAGCACTGCAAAATGACTGCACTATGACTGATGGTAAGCACAGTACAATCCAAAAACAATGGTGATATGCACAGGCTGATCCCGAAACGCGATCCAAAGAAGAGAATCACTATGAAGGGCTTTTTCGCCATATACATGGTGGGTGCGACCCAGTTAGGCTGTAAAACCCTACCACCCCGCTTTCGCCATTACCTCGTTCGTTATTTAGCAGGGTGTACCACGTGCAGGCGAGGTTGGCTTGGGTGTCTCAAGTCTTATCATGTTATTCGACACCAAAAACCCTTAAAGCCTTGTCAAGGGTTTTTTTTTATAATCAGGGCGGGACAACGTCTGCCTGGCCCGCTAGGATACAATATTATACAAAATTGATAAAATAAACATAAACGTTTTTAGCTTTTAAAAACATAAATATCATATGAACCGAAAAGCATATATACAGTTTAATAGTTCGATTCGTTAAATAGAAAAAAACATGATTTCTGTAATTTAACCCTATAATACTTTAATCGTCGATTTTTAAAGGCTTTGTTTGAAGATAAGTTTTGGGGGAAAAGTCACACAGGGGATGAATTTTCTGTAGTCCCCACAGAGTAACGAACCTGCGAGTAGTTGTAAGCGGTTTTATAATTCTATGGTAGTCCCTAACGATATGTGGTGTAATACTTTGAAGCGTCTTCTGCCTATAGGAATATCGTTAAAACCTGTTGAACTATTTGGGAAATTAGCCAAGATAAACAACAGCCACTTTCATTTTATTTATAATACAAAAAGGAAATAGTTACTTATAAAAAATACAAATTTGTGCATTTTACAAATGGGTACGTTCATATTGTTTTCATATAAAAATGTGATTAAATGTTCTATCTAAATCTAATCTAATCTAAATGAAAAATCTGATTATTAATGAGTCATATTTATACTATTTAAATCTTTTACGTGTTTTTTGTGAATGAATACTTTATTACGCTTTTTATCTCATACATTAGCAAGCTTAATGACACAAGCTAACCAGCGGTATTCTGGAGTAAAATAGTATAGGTGGTAGTGCCAAGCTGAAGCTATTACTGGTTTCAGCATGAATGTGTCGGCTTACCCGGGATAGTACCACCCTCTCGCAGAAAACCGACGTGAAGTAACAGTGCTTGCATGGTTGCGTTTCGTTCTGTCAGTGAGAGCGCCCGATAACCCATCTCCCCTCCCCCTTCCCACTTCCCCACTCCCCCTTCACCAAAAACACAGGCTGACAACGCACTTGCGACTCTTCTGGTGTTGCAAGTGTCTATGGACGGTGGTGATCACTTAACATCAGGTGACCTACCTGTCCGTTTGCCTGTATATGTATATATATATGTATATATATTATTGATACTGTCAATATAAAAACAATTGGTTAAAATAAAACTAATAATAAAAAGGAGTTTAGCACTCAAGAATATCATAGTAAAAATACAAATACATAAATAGTATTCTGAATAGATGAAATGGATTTATATATAAGACAGACTTACTTATACATACATATACGTTGTACGGATAGATGTATATTATCTCAGATAGGTCGAGAATTGCATGTATCAGGCAACAGCCCAAGCCGAGATGTGCCGTGCACCCTTGAGCTAGGTGCCCAATTAAAATCGGCTGAGTGCCTTAAGCGCTCACCTTACTAATCCCGGTGAAGCTGTTAAGACCTTGCTAGGTTAATAGCGTAGTCAGTTCGAAAAAAAAAAATTATATTCTACATCTATACATACATACATCTATACATATACATACGTACATCTATACATATACATACATACAAATATATTAATACAAGTATACCTATACACAACAAAAATGAGTAATATATACAATTAAAAATTCATGATCACTGTACTTTCTATTTGTCAAACAAATATCGGTGTAATTGGACTTTAAAGGTGATAATACAATAGTATCAGAAACTTGAAGATGACGCGGTAACACATTGAATAATCGTATGGAAGTTATCCTGAAGGAATCTAATATTAAAGTTACGAAAAACTAAAAAATAGTAATAGACGATATGTGAACAATAAACCCGAGAGACATATTTTCCGTATAAGTACGCGTTCCGTTCCGTACACCGTGCCGTACCGTCGAATGAAAGTATGCTTAATAATATACATTAAAACTAAATAGTGATTATAATACGAAATTAAAAATAGAATGCGGTAGTATAAATTACAGGTTTCATAGAGGTGATATAATGGACTATTTGCCTGGTGGTAACAGTACGGGGAAGGTTTTGTTTGTGAATTGTTTTCATTTGCCTTTTGCAAATTGCTCACCTATGTACCTAATTACTGTGTACAACTGGAAGAAGGTAATGCAAGACTGTTGTTGTGATGCTTTGGTCGAATATAGATGTTTGGTCTATTGTAAAATTATTGGTCAAATTCAAACAAAAAGTACGATAGTGCCCGTACCCGACTGTACCCCTCACAACCAGTTGTCGAGAGACTCATAAGCTGGTATAAGAGTGATAATTACTGATGGCTCTCTCGGTAGTGTCCTTTGTTTAGGAAGTGGTAAGAATGAAGTGCAGTACAAACATTTTGTAATGCTAAAAACAAAAAAAAGTTCCTGCGTTTTATCCCATTGGTTACTCGCGTCCGCAGGAAGTGTACCTCTCATTCCTCTGCACATGCTTCACGGGTGGTGCTAAAGAGCAACACATTTTTGGCCGCTGCACTACTCCGCATAAATTGAACCTCGCAGCGACTAATAGCGTGATCAATTAAGCGACGATAGTAAAAGATGGATACTCTATTTAGGCATACGATTAAATAAATTGTTGCTTTTATCCCATGTAAAACGTCAAAATGATTTCATTATACTTCTTTCCTTCTTTATACTTCTTACAGTACCCGGCATTTCATTTGGCACGTTGAGGAAATAGCTACGATCGGCACTAAGATTTGTAAAGCGTTATCTCTATCGCACAGCGCAAGGACTGCGATAGACAAAGACAACGCTATGCTAAACCGAACTTTGCTATCTGAGTCTTCTCTACGACGTACCCAATTAAAAACCGGGTACTGTATATTTTTATTCGTTTAATTCTAGTATTTTCTCGTTCTATTCGAGTTCTTCGAACATCACCCAATTACATTAAAATTTAACCAAGAATTAGTTACATTTAAAACGAATTACAAAGCGTTAACTTGCATAGTTTTTACAACGTCGTCGGACACTTTATGGCGCATGTGAAAGTGCGTAAAAAGAATCATTTTGCTGTTTTTACACTTCAACACATCACTTTTTTATTGATTTATTGCGAGCGATATTATGAAATTTATATTCTAGTTACTGCATGCTATAAGGAAGGCGTTAATATGTTATTGCTGTATCGAATACTGGTTCAAAGATCACATCATTACGTCAGATACGATGGACCTTAAGTATACTGTTCGTTGAGAAAGTTGTTGCAGAAATACGTGACCGCAAACATTTTACTAACCAATTTGAGTTTGACATGTAATGTATTTAGATGGTACGTAAAGGTTTCCTAGCTATTCTTACAAGTATGGTTTTTAAAGTAGTATTTGTGCCCGCGACGGGTATCCCTATGACTATCTTGTTAATTGTTGGCATTACTATTTATTGCAATATAATATTCTTACAACCTGTATGCGAAATGGTTACAAACAAACAAATAATCGACCGAGGGAATCAAAAACAACAGGGTTCCGAAAATCCGTCTCGAACTTTGTCGAATCGTTCGAATAATAACATCAGCTTTCCAGAGTTTTCCTTCCTCCTTTATTGAAAGATATATATATAAGCGTACCACGATGCGTCTGAGTGAAGTTCTTTTCGAGACATCTGAACGAATACGAAAATAAGAAAATATTTAAGCGGGCTACGACTACACTTTGATATGCTGGATCTAGTAAAAGACAAACATAATTAAAATACTAGAAAAAGCAACAAATTGGTCATTCCATGCTTCAGGCTTACTAAGTCCAAAAACAGTTTTTTAGGTAATGGTGTTAAGTTTTATAACAAAGTCCCAAAACACATTACCGATTTGCCGGGTAGTGAGTTCAAGAACCATGTCAGGCGGGTTTTAATATCTAAAGGTTATTTATTATAGGGTGGTTCAATATGTGAACGATTGTGACGTTTGGAAATGACGCCCCTCTCTGAGCATACACTTATAACGAATGTAGCTATTTATGTTTTGTAAAAATATATGACATGAAGAGATAAACCAGATCGAGTTTCTTGCGATCTTCTTCTCGATGACTGGGTTGTTTTCTGAACCAGTGGTAGCTTTAACGTTCATAAGCGCCTTCTCAGGGCCTAAATTGAATAAAGGATATTTTGATTTCATTTGAACAAATCAGGGTCTAAGTGATACTATAGTGCAATAAATAGTGAATCTATTTAATACCTGTTTGTATGGGTACAAATCAGTTTTTTTAAACAAACCGGCTATTTTTAATCATAAGAGTAATATGAATAATAATTAATCAGAATTAATATTATAGTTCACTAAAAAGTAATCAAAGTCAACTAAATATTATAAAACCAAAACTAAAATTAGTAACAAATAGCTTTGTATAATATTTACTTCAGAATCAAAAGCTTGTCCGTGTTATTCCAAAAAAGTTAAATACGTATTGAATACTTGCTTTAAAAAAGTTTGGGTACTTACGTATTAAATGCACCGCGCTTGCCGACGGCTGTCGCAGCAAGATCGTGTTATCATTTCTCGCAAGTCTAACCTAACCTAACCAAACAGATAGAAGAGCAAGATGTCGAACTATCGGCGAGCGCGGCGACTTTAATACGTAAGTATGCAAACTTTTTTAAAGCAAGTATTCAATACGTATTTAACTTTTTTGTAATTTGTTTTATACTTTATAAAATATCTCGTATACTTTTTATTGATTCCGGCCTACTTTCGAATGCGTTGAATGAATATATACAAAACCTTTTTTATTTTTTATGCCTAAGGGCTACAAAGAGGCAGACCATGTAATGTTAGATCGCATATTGACAGTTTCAACACCAGGGACACCGCTGTTGTGTTGCCGATATTGAAGAGTGTATAACAATCCCTCTTTGAAGAGCCCTATTTCATAGCCCTGTGGAAAATATCGTCCTGGGTAACTCTTTCTACAACGCCTAGCATCCTAGCATCATGAAGGTTTTAGAGAACCTAAAAATACTATATACATAACACTATATAATTCCATATATCAAAATTAATTATCGATACTTTGAAAAACATATATCAACAGGCCTAGTTGTAGACGTAATTGGAAATATTACTAACAGCTAGATGTGGCATGTGACCGCACACAGTACACATGATCAACTTTCTCGAGTCAAACGCGTGGATTTAATGACTGTCCATTTGTATTCAAAAATGCAGTTACAGACATATAAGGTTTTTGCCGGGTCACCTTTCCTTTTCGATTATGTAACGCGTTATGAATATTAGTATTTTTTTCTGAGTATCTATGGAACGCAGACATTTCAATATCTCGTTTACAGACGTGGCCAAGTCACGTAGCGTATGAGTGAATGGGAAGCTTTTGAATATAAAATCATTAAAAAATGTAGAAATATTTTTTATAACAAACCAGGCTTTACTCAGCTATTTTTTATATTCTTATATATCTCGTTTTTGAGATAAAACGATAATCTATTATTTGTGCTACAATGTGATCCCTTTATTCATATGAACAAAACAAATATGCAAATTAATGTTAAATATTTAAAAACTATAGCATTAGACAAATATAAATACCCAGGCACATTAATATATATTTGCCAG
Source organism: Antheraea yamamai (assembly GCA_036509395.1). NCBI lineage: Eukaryota > Metazoa > Arthropoda > Insecta > Lepidoptera > Saturniidae > Antheraea > Antheraea yamamai. Next base: position 7,326,642 of record AP028434.1, on the reverse strand, counting down.
CCGATACCTACGACTTAGATTGTGTCCTTTATTAGTTGAACAATATACTTCATGTACTGAAGACAAAACATAAGCACCACACTGCTTCCACCATTTCTACACAGCAGAAATACATATCACTGAAGCGTAGTGCTAATAAAAATCCATTTTTCGTACTTTAATAACTTTATTAGATTAAGTTATCGTGATAAACTATTTAAATAGGTAAAACAAAAAAAAAAACCAAATAGATCTAGTGACTTCTAAGTGATGCGCGCACAACGACAGACCTCTGTCATTCTATCTATCTTCTATTCATATAATAAGAATGTAAATCTAACATGTCTTATTTTTTTGATTTTCGGGAAAAAAATTGTTGCCGGTTTCTAGGAATAAGTAATACAATACATTTCAATCATTTTTGAAAATGTTTGTCTGTCTGTCTGTTTGTATGAACACACATCACTGCTAAAGTACAGGGTTCACAATAAATTTCAAAATCGGGGTTTTTTTCCTTTTGAGAACTTCCGCTGCGTGTTAGCATTAATCCAAAGTAAATATACCACGCGGACGAAGTCGCGGGCAGAAGCTAGTGTATAATAAAATGTAACGTATTTATCGTTGAAAACAAACGAAACAAGACTATTTTTTATTAATCTGAGTGTGGTTTTGATAAATTGAATATAAGTTGATCGACCCGTGGCCTGGCGGTCAAAGTCTGCAAATACGAGAGTAATAGATCCTGTGCAATGTTCGAATGCAGTGGCGCCATTGCCACGCCTATTTCTACCGCAAAACTAAACATCTATTTCCACTCGCAACTCGCGCTGCTGTGTTCCAGTCTGAAGGATGTGGTTGACAACATGCAATTGTACACGACGCGTTCCAACTTATTTCTTAGAGGCTTAGAGGAAAGAGCTTATCACAGACTAACTTCAGTTAGGTCTAGGGTTGCCATCTACACTTTATTTTAACGTGTTATGCGTTATTCCGTACAGCATATAGTTACAATGAATAGCTTAGAAGGTGGCATAGATTTTAATTGACGCAAAAAAGAAACTTTTTTGAGTGAAGATTTTTACGTAATTTCTATGATTCTGATGTACTGTAAATAGCAAAGCGGCAAAAATGAATCTTAATCGTTTAAATATTTGACATCAAACAAATATAATATGTCAGATTGTGTGATGGCAAATAACATGTTTCTCTACAATTATATTATAACTAAAAAACTATAGATACGTCATAAGCATTTCGAAAGCGCCATGTTAAAACTTGGCTAGTTAGCTTATTATTGATGGCTGCTCCGTCAATCTGCCCGTATGTGAGCAATATATAACTATTTCTTTTTCACCACCGATATTGAGAATATGCCATCTTACTTCCACATTTTATCTAATATCTAAGACAGTGTAGCGTTACAATATTACTTTACGTATGTGTGCATTATCGTACCATTTCTTTTGTCAAAATATCATGTAGGTAATGTACCTATTTAGTAATAATATCATTGGTTTTTCTAGAGTTCATTTCACATAAATCGTGTAGCATATTCGCTGAATGAACACTATAATGGAATTTGTATTCCGAAATGTCGGGCGTATATTTTGCTAATTATTAAGTACCTATAAAGTGTAAATAAATGAAAGTCCTTGTTCACCTTGACATCGAGCTTAATACTTATTCATACGTACGACATTTTGATACAAAGTATATTTTATCTGCCATTACCCGAACTTTATTTGTAAAAAAAAAACTGGCAACCCTAATTATGATTGCATTCGTGTTCGCTATCTCATCTTATAAAAAAAGAAGTCCAGTTAAATGTCGCAACTTACAGGATAATTCGCGCTAGAAACATGTCAATTTACTAATGACTCGTCAGTACTATAAGTAATAATACACCATAAGAGTTTGTAAGGTATGTTATGTGTCGACACTCTATTTAATAAGAAATGAAGACAAAATATGCAGTGAAAGACAGTGAAATGGAAAATTTCTTAACATTAAGAATTTCAGATTTCTTATATGACATAAAACTAAATTATATCGATTGGTTACATCGAGTAACCAATGTATTCTTCCATTAATTCATATTTCTGTAATAATTAACATGATTATGGGATTATTATTAGCTTTGTTACTTATTTAACGTCCAATTATTTAGTGAAAACAATATCGTACGATATCTTTGGAACAAAATATAGAGATGAAAAACGTGCCTAAATAAATTAAACACAAAATTTATTTTCACAGTTCTAGCCAATGTATTAGACCGCTCTGGGTTTAAATGCACAAAACGCAAATGTAGGTATAAATACGTATTATATCGTACTAGCAAGCCCGGCATACGCTGTCATGCCCTGAAAATAAAAAAATTATTTCGAATCAGATTGCAGTGCTACCGGTTCCAATTATGAATCTAAACTATGTAGGGTCCCATTCAAATACATACAAAAAATTTCATCAAAATCTGTCAAGCTGTTTTGGAGAAGTTAAGTCATTTCCACACGTACAGAAGAATGATATATACAAAGATAATATCTTCTGCTCGCGAGTTCGTCCGCGTGGAATAATGACTTTGGGCTAACAAACAAGCAGCGGAAGTTCTCAAAAGAAAAAAAAAAACTATTTTGAAACATTCTTCATGGGTGCTCCTACTAGTCTTAGCGTGATGATATATGGCCTTCCTCGATAAATGAGCTATTTAACACTGAAAGAATTTTTCAAATCGGAGCGTAACCTTACATACTTCCATACAAACTTTCATCCCCTATTTCCTGTTGTTATTTTACTCTCTTGAGAGTAAAAATTGTACAAATATTGAATGTCATATTTATTTACATCGAATCAACAGCCTAAAAAATAAGTTTCAAGCTTTTAGCTCTAAAAATTACGATAATTTTCATACAATTTTTCAACCCCCCTTTCAACCGCCTACAACCCTTTTTTCGCATTAAAAAGTATGTCTATGTCCTTTCTCAGGCTCTACACTATCTGTATACCAAATTTCATTTAAATCGCTTAGTAGTTGTGGCGTGAAAGCGCGACAGACAGACAAAGTTAGTTTCGCATTTATAATATTAGTAAGGATATAGAATCGAGATAACTTAAGGATAAATAAATGCCAGTTTAAGATCCCTATAATAATATTTTATCTTGGTTTTCTATTGTCTGTATTATGTGCAAGCCTGAAATTGTGGTTATATTCAAAACGGCCGAAAATATTGGCGAGGACTGTACTTGATAATTTATTTATTAGCCGTATGTACGTTATTTAGTCAAAGTAATCAAACGTTAGTAATAATGATATTAGTAACATGAATATGCTCTCATAATGCATATATACTTTTATTAAATTACTAGCTTATAGATAGATATAATTAAAATATAGTTTACCATTAGAACCTTTAAGTTGAATAACGGTTGATGTCGAGATTTACGGGCCATTTTACCTTCGTTTCTAATTGCAATCGTTTTACTGAATGCTCTAAGACATAAAAGTTAAATGTACGTAGTTGTAGAGATGTGAAAAGCTAATTCATCCTTCATCCATTTTTACTTACTGCTTTTTGCTTAAGATTAATAAATCAACAAATGGTCATCATCATCATCATCAGCCTGTAAGACTGCAGGGCCATCACCACGCCAGCCCACGACGTATTGGTGATTTCAAACTCTGAGCAATCCACAGTTCTATGTTTTCCCACATATAGTAGTGCTACAAGAACATTTCTCGGGTTCAGGTTCCTCGCGATGTTTTCCTTCATCGTCAGCCGATAGTGTTACCAATTTAAATTAGTAAATGTACGCGAATTTCGAAGAATTCCTTGATACATGCCGCCGTACAAATAGTCATGAAATTTGTTACTAATTTGCAAATTTGAATTTTAAATAACTTTTAGTATTAGATATAATTTAAATTACTTTTATATAAATACATATTGTTATTCCAATAATAGTTTATCCCCTTTTATATAATACTAGCGGACCTGACGGACGTTATCCCGCCCTGATAATAAAAGAAACCTTGACAGAATATATACCTAAACCTTCCTCATGAGTTACTTTATCTACTGGTGAAAACCGTATGAACATCCGTTCAGTAATTTCTAAGCTTATCGCGAACAGACAGACAAACGTGGCAGAGGACTTTCTTTTATAATATGTAATTATGATAATAAATATATTATTTTCTTTAATATAAATGTGTAATATTACATACCATAACTTTACATAGTAGTCCGGTGAAGCTGTGAAGACCTTCCCAGGTCAAAAGCGTAGTCAGTCGTCAAAAAAAAAACTTTAAATGATTTTCAAATATCTGAATCTAGAAAAGTTTGTTTATGTTGATAGTGGCCGGTTTGAAATTAGAGTGATATTGTTCTCGTAATGTTTTAAGTCCCGCTATAGGGCAGCTCGCGAAAGCACTCAGGGGTAATGTACCTCGTTAGCTCCGGACCGACGGACTTGTATCGTTTATGTTATCTACCGAGGAAATATTTCGTCACACGGGGACGGATTTAGTTCTCTTATAAAATACACCTTAATCCTAACAATATGATATTATATAAGCTCTTTTGATTACAAAATCTTACGTAGTTACTTTAGTATTAATATTTTTTTTAATAACATACAAAGGTGACGTCTATTTTGGAAAGTAATAAATACAATAATATACAATCTAAATTTGATATATTGTTCTTGTTCTTAAGGCATAATAAAATCTCAATTAAAAAAAATGTATTTAGATTTATAATTTCATTTAGATACAGCATTTCGTTTGAATATTTAAATTTCTTTGAAATTTCTAAGCTCTCATATATTGTGCGTCTCATACAATCAACTTCACTATTTCAATGTCAACAGAACTTAACGTCTAAACCAGTTTTGTAAAAAAAAATATATGAATTAATATTTCATTAGTAATTATTTAATATTTATCTATTTAATTGTCAATGGGCTGCCATACTATTTATCGAATTGCAATAAAACTTTGTATACACATTATCAGGTATATAGCAAGGGATATAGGGTACATTTCCTTCAAAAATTAAGTACTAATCCCGAAGATAAGATATAACAATAACTATTTTTAGTAATGTATATTTATTAAAACAGATAAATAACTGAATCATGACATAAAAAATCCACACCTTATATTTTCTTTGCATACTATAATGGAAGCTGATTAAAAAAAAGGTTTTAAATTCGTATCTGTCTAATATGTACGTTAAATTATAAATGCAGTGTGCTTTAATGTTCCTGTTTCCTGACCTCTCATCTTTCATTCTTAAAATATTTTATACTATTAAAACGTCATTAGTTTGATGTAAACGGGAATGTTTTTATGCACCTGATATAAAAAATCCTTTCCTTAACAATAAATTTAATGTACCATTTAAATTACTTTTTAATGTGTTACAATAAAAAAGTTACATCATAATAATGTTTACTGGTGTGTGTTTTCATAAACGAGTTTATCACACTGTTATTCTTGAAAAAATATATTAACAAAGTTTTCAATGTAAAATAAAATATTTTATATTGAGAGTGCCGGAGGCCCACCTCCCCTCCCTTCCCCTCTCCTCTCCCCCTCCGCCTTTCTCCCAAACACAAGCTGGCAACGCACTTTCGACTCCCCTGGTGTTGTTAGTACGTACTCTATGGACGTTGGTGATCACTTAACATCAGTTGACCCACCTGTTCGCTTGCCTGCTATGACATAAAAAAAAATGACTAGCAGATTTGAAATTTAGAATTAGACTTCAAATAACGAAAACACTTTTACAGACAGACCTCAAATTACGTCGTTTCGACTTAAGATTATGAATGCGCGTATGACGCGATGATGACTTAATTTATAATATGTTCGGACACAGCGTCGATGGACGTAGGTTCGAAACCTTGCAACTGTGTCGGAGCTTCCAGTGAAGGAAATCATCGGGATAAAACCGTAGCACGGTGGTAGGGTTTTTTTCTAAATCCGCCTTGCTAGCTACCATCCTCAAGTTGAACATCTGTCGCCAAGCACCTGTTGATGTGTATCGACAGCTCCACTTGAGAACCAGTCCCCTCTAGGTTAGATCATGTTTACCATATTAAACCACGTCGTTATTTAACATTATATGAGATTAAGTCAAGCAATAAGACCTCTCTTTCTCTCTCTTCCTGACTATTTGTCCGACATGGTGGTGGGGTCCGCCTTACGTACTTTTTTTCTCCATTTCGCTCTGTCCTTGACATCGCCTTTGGAGACTTTGCTCTCCTTCATGTCGTTTAAAACTACACCCTTACAATTGTTTTGTGGTGGTTACGTACTGGCGTCAAACGATAAACCTATGGAGTATAAGAAAAAAGTTGCATCTTCACATTTTCCCTCAAATAAAATCAATTGTTTCGTTTTAGTCCATCTACGAAATTACTTGATCGAATAACAAACCACTGACAAACTTGGAATTGATATGCTTCTTTCTGAGGTACTCGGTTAAACTATCATTAGTTATTGAGTTAATAAAGTTATCCATAATATAAACTATCAATGCGCTTCTGAGTACACGAGTTATAACTAGTTCTTTGATGTTCAATAGATGGCTCTTTAAAAAAATTGGTTTAATTTTTTAATTCTTAACTTATACTAGTAATATTATGATTAAAAAATTATTTAGAGATCAGTAGATGATTTAATTGTATTTTATAATTATTTTTACTCATAAATGTTATTATTTTAGATACAAAACTTTTCAATTCGTTAGTTGTTCGTCAATTGTGTTTTCAGAAACCCAATTTGACAAGTTATCGAACCGATAACGCTATTGAACAGATAACTGTGACTCAGAAACCGGCCATTATTAGTCGTTTAATTTTTCTATGTTTTTTTTTAATGCAGCACGACAAAGTGACTGCACTATTCCTGATAGTAAGTACAGTGCAATCCAAATACCATGGCGACCACCGAGAAACAAACTATCTATTGCCTGTCTGTCGCCGCTGTTTTTTCCACTGTGATAAAATTCCCAAGTAAAATGATAATAAGGTTTAATTTCCTATTAAGTATTTCAAGAACTCGCTTTTAGTAATAAAGCATATGTCTTTATTGGTTTTCTATGAAAATATATGAAAAGGGCTCGATGTACCTGAATTTGGCTTACGTTGCGAATTTTGATAACATAAGTACGAAGATTATCTGCACTTTATGTTATAATTAGTGGTTTATTACATGTAACAGATGGTACAGGATCGGTTGATGAAGTTATCGTCAGAACATACCGAGTGCTATTATGTATTTATAACTGAACTCTCATTGCAGTAACATGCTGCAGCAATTTGTTCGAAACAAAAAAGGAAATGCTTAGATATAATGTGTACATCTTTGTATTATTAAAATAAAAGCCTCCAGGCTTTTGTTTCTCCCACTGACGGTTTCATTTGCCTTGATTACATAGAGCGATGATTGCATGTTTCTCACAAGGATTTCTCGCCTAGGTCTATTTTCATCAAGTCTTGTATGTTAGTTTAGATACCGGTATGAAGAAATACATTGATGCAACTTATAAATCCTGTTAAACCACTTTTTACTTATGCCTCCATTATTTAAAAAACAAACCGAATGAAATAAAGAAATAATAATTTGAAAAGATAAATAGACCAATGTTTCTCAATGTGATTTAATAATTTATATCTGGTATTTATTGTATAGATATTTAAATCGTATGATAATTTGTGTAAATCGATTTTTATGACTATTTTCGAAATAGTTTTAGAAAGCCGGTCACTCTCTAAAATCTATACTTACAACTATAATAAAATAAAGCAATTTTTCGCGTCTGTCTATTTGTTTCTTCAATTTATTAACTTCGTAATTCATTTTGATACTGTTTTCACTATCGTTTAGAAAATTTGCTCCGGCAAATATGTATGTATAATATATAATATACGTTTTATATTTATATAATAGTATAAAAAAATCGATGTATTCTAATGAAGTCGTAAGAAGCAGTTTTTAGACGCTTACATTGGTAACACTGGTTAAATCTTATGAGATTCATCAAAATAATTTAGAGATATTTGACGGGATCACGGTCTGTCATATAGTGGATTTTATTTTTTATTCATAATCTTGTCTTACTTGCCTCTATATTGTGTAAAATTGGTGGTGATTTATGTAATATAGTTTGTTTATTGTACAAAAGTGAAGTGAATGGAAAATAATACCACGGACCATGAATTCTGAGATGCCACAAGAACTCCATGGAAAGTTCTAACAAGATGGCCACCATCTTGTTAGTTCATTGACATTATATCAAGAAACTTTTAATATCGATACTCACTTGATAATGGCAGTAATTTCAATCAATCAATTTAACTAAACAAGAATTAAGTATGTATAACATTTATTAATTCTGGAATACAATTAAATCTATTAGCAGCTCTCCGAACGGAATTACGGCAGAACTAATACAAACAATAAACGGTTTCATAAAAGGTTTACAGTTTGAATCTATTTTAAACAAGCTGATACCCGTGACGTCGCGTACGTTAATACATTGAAAGCAAATGTATATTTTGCTATTGCTAGACGCGTAGTACTTATAAAAGCCATTGTTTCTAAAATCATTGATATCTTTACATTAAATGAAGTTAATGTGATATATTTTTTTAAATATATATCCAATATTTTTTAAGTGTTGCGTTTTTTTTTTAAATTAACATACTTTCTAAGATGTGAAAAATAGTGTATACCGTGGAAACATTACCTTACTTAGACCATGACGGAGGTAACTTGCATACAATGACTCGAGGGCATAGATTATGCACGGTCAGATAATTCTGACATGCCCTGGAACTGTGGTTACATGCATCGTATGTAGCATTTAGAACCATTTTGTACATAAATTTACTAACATTATTTTGTGTAATAATATATATGTATTTGATACCAATTCGATTCGCTAGTTTTAAGGTATATCTGTCCTTATCTATACTCCTCCAACGTATATGCAAAATTGCTTGATGATTGATTTAATAATTGTGCTGTTAAACAATAAACAAATTCAAATTCGTGTATGTAATATTAGCTAAAATACTGAACTGCACTCTGTCGATAGCTTAATATGAATATAATTATATATTTCGGATTACTCATGGATACTGTGAATTAATAAGATCGAAATTTTAATCTTTTTATGCAGACAAATCTATATAGCATATAAACCAGCTATGTACACAGACGCACTCGCTTTAACTACAGAATTAGTGTTGTTATATATTTTATAACTTTATAATTAATCCAAAATTATATTTCTATTAAACCTGAACATCTTATAACATAAAAGTGGATTTAAGTTGAAGTTTTAAATAAATATGTCACTCTTTTTAAATCATTGAACAACTACAACAATCACTCACTTTGAAAAATGTTTTTACTATTGTTTTGAAATATAAATTCTGTGGTTTTTAGGGTAAAAGAAATTAAGATTGTCTTGATTATATTGTTACTAGCCGACCCGGCCACACGTTGCTGTGGCTCAGTTATTATATCATTGCATATTGATAATAATTCATAATTGTTGTTAATAATATGACCAATAAACATCACTTAACGATTTAAATTATTTTTTTAATATTAATAACTACTTTTTTTGGTTTTTTTAAAGTTAGACATATGCTGTCGCTGAGTTTTTTGTAGACATTATCAAACTCTACAACTTTTCTCTAGAACTCAATAATATATCTCTCATCGTTAAGGCAACGTTCGTAAGAAACTTTTTCGTTCAAACGTTTTTTCTCCGACTTTGCAAATCTTAATACCACAAAAAAGTCTTTTCGTTTTTCGGGTTAATATATATAGCCTATCACACTCACAAATAACGCGACTTTCTATTGGTAAAAGAATTTTCAAAATCGGTTTAGTAGATCCAAAGCTTACCCCCCTTTTTTAACATGGGGAAATCCCTTATGGATATGCCACCCTCCCGGGGGAAAGGGTGGGTTGTGTCCGACTCGCACGGACTAAAACCCCACGGTGTACCGACAGACCGTAATTGTTGGGGCGGCAAGGGATCGTACAATGCTACTCAACCTTGTAGAGCCGCCCCAACGGTCCGCCCGGCGGAAGGTGAGCGCCAGGCTCCTACCTATAGAGAGGTAGACTGGGTACACACCAGCTGCCTTCCCTCATCCGCCGAACCTGTGCAATGAGGAGATGGGCCCCCCGGCCCATCCCCTCAGGTCCAGCTACGGTGGCGGGAGGAGTTGGGCAAAGCGTCGCCTTTACTAAACTTTACCTCTTTATAATATTAGTATAAATAATTTTCATAGTCTCTAATTTATTTATAGCGCATGAACTCCAAAAATCGACTGAGTGCCTTAAGCGCTCGCCTTAGTAGTCCGGTGAAGCTGTTAAGACCTTGCTAGGTCAATAGCGTAGTCAGTTCGAAAAAAAAAGCATGAACTTCAATTTGCTTTCTATATGAATTTTCGCTTTGACTATATTGATATTTTTTCCACTTCGTATATATATTAATAGTCGCAAATAAACCTATTAAGTTAATAATTAGAGAACGCTCGATGTGATATGACTAAATCGAATACGCAAAAAAACTATTCTGTTCGTAGAAAGGTGAGGCAAGGAAGTGATGTTTAGTTACCCGATAATTTAAAATTGAATTTTATTATCTTTAACTACTAGGGTGGTCTTATAATTAACTACAATTGATGTCTATAAATAATAATCAACAGTTAACATTACAAAAATTAATAGCACACACTCTATACGTACATGTATGTTATTATCGATTTGTTTCGTATAAACATACGATATTACAGTTTTAGTTTTTTTTATGCTATATATATGTTAGGCTTTAAATTTTTTTGATGTAGTGATACCAAAAACATATAAAGTTAGCCAAATTAACGTTAAATTTATTCTCATTCTCAAAATAAACACGTTTTTCAATAGAGACCATAAACGAAACATAACCTTTTTGAAAAATTTTAAAAACATTTTTTTACAAATGTAAAAAAAAACAAATAGTACCAGATGTTCTTCTTAACTACTCGCAGATCTGTTGTATTTCATTATTAATTTTATAATAGGTAAATATTGACATGAATTTTATAGATTCGTGTCTATTTTTTTTTAATTTAAAATATAATTTACCAAAGTCATAAAAAGCTACGTAAGAATCGCACACAATCTACTTTTTTTTTCTTTCACGAATTTTAAATCTGTGATATCGTCTAAGATAGTCATAGAAGTGATATGCTGTAAAAGGCAATTATTATCTGCATCAATGCTCAAACTAATTAAAATGTATTTAACTGAATATGGATTAATATTATATTAGTCAGATATTTCGATAGTTTGATATTTTATTTTTTGTCATTTTTCTATATTTTATAGACAAAATTATATCTACTTACGAAAGTAAACCCTACAGAATCGATACTATCCTCTCACAGGGGTGGTTGACCTAAAGTCACAGCATACAGCACAGATAAACAAGCGAGTTCACGCTCATAGATAATACACATTATATATTTCAAACATACAGGCAGGTATTAAGGTGTCGTAAGGTATCAAATTACTTTTTATTCTTCTACATTTCTTTCAAAATATTTTATGTATTGAACTCTTACAATAAATTATTATCAAGATTAGAAAATTGTACGCAGGTTATGCTAGTCTATAACTAGCGGACAAAATTTGGAGAGACATTTTGACTGTCAGGTCGTAAAAATTTATATGGTTATCAATTTCTATTTCTTCATACATTTATATGGTTTTTTATTGCTTGATTATCAATTATATATTATATTACATGTGCCTTTGTAAATATATGCTTTTATTGAGTATCAAAAGGCGGCAATTTGTACTTCTATTCGGAGCGACATAACTGCGAGAGTGGACAATACCACAACTATCTATTAAATCTAATTTTATTATTTTAGTTAAGTATTATAAAACGAAAACGATTTCTAAGCCTATATATGTTTTCCCTTAATTTTTTTAGACTACGAAACGAATTTTAATACCATTTTCATAATTGTGAAGAAAATTTCTCCCGGAAGGTTTATATGTATATTATATTTATATAAAGTACAGAAAACTTCATATATTGTAATGAAAGAGTTTTCGGACAATAATATTGGTAATTTGGTAAAATTTGGAATTGCAATATAGGTACCCAATTAAATATTTTAGTTACGTTGGTCATTGAATGTAGATCTAAATTGCCCTTTAATATGTATCAATTAAATTTATATGTTAAAATATATCGCAGGTTTAAAATTACGCGCTAAAAATAAGTTGTTTGTATGAAAATTCTTATTCCGGTTTTATGACTATCACAGTAAATATGAATGTGCCGAAAAATGGATGTAAATCATTTAAATACTTATGACTCCACATTACTACACTGTACACATGCGAATCTGGAGCGCGCTAGTTTTGTATAAGCTATTAAATTAAATTAAAGCATTTAAATCGAATCAAATCAAGCAAACTTTATTCAATTTAGGCCCTCAGAACGTCATGAACGTCAAAACTACCACCGGTTCGGAAAATAACACACTTATCGAGAAGAACTTGAAACTCGATCGGGTTTATCTTTTTAACATACTTACATCATTAGATAGTATAAAATAAAGTCCCCTACCACGTCTGTCTGTCTGTTTGTTCGACATAAACTCAAAAACTACTAAACGGATTTTCATACGGTTTTCACCAGTGTAGCACAGAGAGGATTGTTAACTCTAGAAAGGCCATCGTTCACATATCGGTACAATCCATAATAGCCTTTTGATATCAAAACTCGCTTGACATGGGGCTTGAACTTGCTTGCTATCCAGTAATGTGCTTTGGGTCTTTGTTTGTAAAACCAAACACTAGTATTACCTAAAAAAAACTGTTACTGGTCTTACTGAGGCTGAAACATAGGATGACCAGTTTGTCACAGTTCTTAGTATTTACATCATGCCGGTCTTTTACGAATTCTAACTTCTCAAATTTTTGAAATAATAGAAATAAATCACGTTTATTAAATATTGAAGATGGTTACAGTGTTATAGCGTTACCACAGGCTTTAGTCCAAATATCTTGTATTCCGTTTTATGATTGAATAATTGATATAACTGTATTAAATTATTTTTATTGAGGTGTAAAAGTGACGCATAATACGTGGTTTATTATAGGTTTGGCGCAGTGTCCCGAGGCTACGAGTCAGTTTGCGGCGCGAGCTAAATGTAAAATTGTAATCATTAGGCAGTAAATGGACATCATTAGTAATCATGCGATGCTTTGTATTCATTCTATTTATTTTAATCTATTACTTTTTCTATTATATATCCTAAATCAATACTTGGAAGTGTATTCGTTTTTTTTCTATGACCTCGTTATGTAAAATTTTGTTACTGAACATAATATGCTAAGGTTGATTATTATGATTTATAATCTATTGACCTATAGTGGAGGAGGGTCTTGTGAAATTATATTAGATTATTGCTATAATTGTATTCAAATCACACAAAGTGTATTTTTAATATATCTTGTTCTATATGTTCGGTAATATGTGCTGTATATGAGGTTTGCGGCGCGAGCTAAATGTAAAATTGTAATCATTAGGCAGTAAATGGACATCATTAGTAATCATGCGATGCTTTGTATTCATTCTATTTATTTTAATCTATTACTTTTTCTATTATATATCCTAAATCAATACTTGGAAGTGTATTCGTTTTTTTTCTATGACCTCGTTATGTAAAATTTTGTTACTGAACATAATATGCTAAGGTTGATTATTATGATTTATAATCTATTGACCTATAGTGGAGGAGGGTCTTGTGAAATTATATTAGATTATTGCTATAATTGTATTCAAATCACACAAAGTGTATTTTTAATATATCTTGTTCTATATGTTCGGTAATATGTGCTGTATATGAGGTGCGAATCTTAAGATGGATGTGTGGTGGAACTAGAATGGGTAAAATTAAGAATGTGTATGTATGTCAGAGAGAGTGAAAATAGCACCAGTTACAGAGAAGTTGAGGTGTAATGGGTTAACATGGTACGGGCATAGTATGAGAAGAGATGAAGGTCGTGTAACTATAAAAGTTTTGAGTATGAAGGTAGACAGATATAAGAGTAAAGGAAGACCAAAAAGGTATGGACGTACTGTTTGACAAATGATATGTGTATAAAAAGTGAGAATACTCAGATGACATCTGGCAAGGGAGAATGGAAAAGGAAACATATTGTGCCGACCCTACTTAGGCGGGATAAGGGTAAAGAAGAAGATTATGTTCGGTAATATCCTTTGTAACACTTAAAGAATTTTAGATCGGACCAGTAGTAGTTCCTGAGATTAGTGCCTTCAACCAAACAAACCCTCCAGCTTTGTAATAGTAGTATAGATTACTACTCTTCTCTTGTATTTAACCCGAGCCATCATTCAAATTACAATAACTTTTGATAGAGTGGACCGATTTTAATGAACCAGAGACTAAGTTACACCCAAGGATATGCTCTGTGAGTTTCTTGATGAGGTTCTATTGTGAACCCAGTACTTTAGCAGTGATGCGTGTTCATACAAATAGACAGACAGACATTTCTAAAAATGACTGAAATGTATTCTATTACTTATTCCAAGACATCTGAATCAAATTTTTCCACGAAAATCGAAAAAGTACGGACACGTTAGATTTACATTTTTATTATATGTATAGATAGATTTGTACTACCTACAATAATATTTTTTCTCTGCACTACACATAAAAGTGCCTTGTGACATTGAGTTCATCAATGCCACGAACAAAACGTGCGATAGAGCATTCATTCATTATTCAATTGTTATTGCTAAATTCAATTTAGCACGGTTGTTTTGAATAAATTCATTTTAAATTATTTCTGTAAAATAGTGACAATGAATTGAATTCAGTCAAGGCTTCAATGCTAATATTTCTGGGTTTTAAATAATATTAATAATGAATCAAGATACGAACCTTGACGCAGTAATTTATTCCGGTTGTTCGCATTCTGAAAATTAAGAAAAGACAATGATCTATGATCACGCGAGATCAGCTTTTATATAACTCTTATGTCATAAGTTCCATTATCAATCCTTACTGCTATTATAAAAGCGAATGTTAGTTTGTTTGTTAGTTACGTTTTCATACCGTAACTACTCAATCGATCATCATGGAATGATGTAAAGAAAAAGACATAGGGTACTTTCAACCAGAAAGAAATTATTATTACCAAAGGTTAGGTCAAAATCTACACACATCGACAACTATTTGGCATCAGAATTTCAACCTCAAGTAAGTATATTATTATTATTATATACTAAGTATATTACTACTTAACACTACGTAGTACTTACGTACTACTTACTATTATTAGAACTGTATTAAGTATATTATAAGTAAAAAGTAATATAATTGGTAATATCATCTCGAAATGATAATAGCAAAGAGTGGATTTTAGTTTTTACATAGACGATTTATCGTTACTCTTATAGAATCCCCAATCTATATACTCATTTTTCCTCGAATGTTGTAACTACAACCACGTAATTCAACCGTCAGCAAAACTTGAAGAGAGGAGGGGCTATTTTAAAAAAGATATATTAGTTAGTCAAGCGTGTCCAGGTGAATACGTTATGTAGTTTTATAACATTTAACTTAACGCTCAACCCAAGACCGTTAGCATAATATTAATACATACTCGATCATGATTCATATGAGCTTGATTGTTGAGATTTTTTTTAACTGGTACGCGTGTCAAGCCCATACTTATGCCTTAAAATGTATTGATATCACTTGTACTTTAACTAAAGCGTTAGGTGAGAACACTGTGACTGAACTGAACTGAACTCTGTGACACACTTAATAATAATAATAATAAAGCCCTTTATTCAGACTATTATCTATTTACAATGTATTGAAACTAAAAACTATGATTATGTTAAATATATTCTAAATAATAAAAATCTATTCTAGTATTTAATAATGTTTTGAAGGTCTGTTTGCCAATCGGCAAAGGCCTCCTCCAACCTTTTCCATTCCTGTCTCTCTTTGGCCACTCTATTCCACGTTACTCCTGCAACTTGCCTAATGTCATCATCCCACCTTTTCTGTGGTCTGCCCCTTTTCCTTTTCCCTTCTCTAGGGTACCATCGTGTCACGATTTTACTCCATTTCTCTTGGCCTCTTATCAAGTGCCCCGCCCATTGCCATTTAAGTCTTCTAATTTTGGATGTTATGTATGATGATGACACACTTAAGTAATCATCAATTACCTATATGTATATGTTTGTGTCTGTACATGTTTTTTTTTTCATATTTTGCTATTAGCATCAGTCAGTTAGGACGTATACAGTCGTGCTGGTTGAGTGGTTTGATCGGTGGAGTGTCAATTGTGTAGGTTCGAACCCCGGCATGTACAAAGGAGTTTTACGGAACTTGCTGACGGAAAGGAAAACGTCATGAGGAAATCTGAACCTTAGAAATGTTCTAGAAATACTACCGTATGTGGGAAAATGTATAACTCTGGATTTGTCGAAGTTAGAAATCCCCGAAACGTCGTTTGCTGGCGCGTCTATTATGCCTTTACCTTTCTTTGGGAAGAGGGCAATCGCTCTGCAATGGGTATTTTACATGCTGTTGTGATATAGGTCATTGATCACGAATATGATACTAATGTACTTTTTTACTTTGTGTTTTAAAATAATAGTAGCTTGTGTTACTCCTTATAACATTAATTATGTGACAGTGAAAGTCCAGTCAAAATCGTCAGAGTTGCTGAGATTAACCAGAACAAACGCAAACTATATTTTTAAAGTTGTTAGGTTTGTTAAGTTTGTTAGGGAAAAATGATGAGAGTAAATTTTTACGATGCGCGCACACCGTCACGAAAAACCAACACCCTGAAGTTATTACAAGCGCGCGCACACCGTCACGAAAACTCGAAACCCTGAAGTTAGCTATAGTCAACATTTTGTTTCTTTGTATTTCTTTGTATTAAAACTTTCAATGTATTAGGTAAATACGTTTTTTCTATTGTTAGTGTCGGTTTTTCTACAAACGTAGCATAAGGCGAAAGATAAAATTTTTGAATAGACTTTTATCTTGTTACGCCAAAGAAGTATAACTTCTAACGCGTGTACGTAAAAAGTACACACACACACTTTTTTTTTGTTATAAGCACCGTGTATACTTTTATATCCATTTAATAAAATGCTGTTATACTACTAACATTACTAAGAAACATTTTAATTTTAGACACAGGTATAAAACGATAAACAGTGTTCCACGCAAATACAATAAACTAAAGAAAGTGTCCAGAAGCGAACGCATACCACGCACAAGATTACACTAAACAAAAATTTTTTTCTAAATTTCACACGGTCGAAGTCGCAGGTAACGGCTAATGTAATAATAAAATAATAAAGTGTAGCGACGAACGTTTTACTGTACAATTATTTCATGGTTTCTTGACAGACCGTATAGATAGTTTGGGTATCAATTTTTGTGTCAATCGACATAATTACCATTATTGAGATCAGTGACTTGAGTACTAAAAAGCCGAATATACAAGCATTTGTTTCTTCAAACCGTTTTAAAGTAATCACACTCCCAATATAAAACTATAATATTATTGCAAATAAATCACAAGAGATTTGTTACCGGAAAACAAAAACATTGCTCTCAATTTTGCTTTAAGAAAATAATCGCACGTGAGATCCGAGAATACGCGTTTTTATCCTCGATTTAAGACTTTTTCTCTCAAAGATAAAAATTAAACTAAAAATTACTTTTCTTGTACAGTTTTAAGTAAAAATAAATAAATTTACGTCTTCAGTACAGTTGTCCGCAAATTTTAAATATTCACATCAAAAATAGGTATAAAATGATTCAAATACGCAACACTAAAAACATAGCATTAAATTTTTAGGAAATATATCTACACCACTTCATAACCATATGATTCTATCGCCGGATATATACCGCTACTCTTGATTCGTTATACTTATGCCTTTTTCTATGTCAATATCATTATAATACATATATCAAAGATGCCGTCTTATTTATTTTCCTAGTCGCTACTATTATTCGGCGTGAAGCTGTAGTTTTTATATTACCGTAGAACATAGCTTATTAGTGCAGTTCACGGTCTAATGGAGCTCAAGTACTTTTTATTCGGCGTTTTATTGTTATTTTCCGTTAGATAATCGAGTCATTTTATAGTCATATCACTAAAGTACATATGAACAAATTAAATCATAGGTTTCATGGCTTTCTCGATATCTTATACATTAATGAAACTGGCTATCGTATCATTTTATATTGTACGGGTGGAATTACTTAACATTCTAAGCATGATATTATAAATTTTAGGTTAGGTTTACTTGATAAGTGCCTCTGTAATACACGAGTTTCTAATGTACCTGTTCATTATGAGTAATTTTCATATAGTATACTACTAATAACATGTTATTTAAAATTATGTAAAAATACCTACAGTGCGAGTACACTCGCAGTCGCATGTCCCTTGCACTTTAATGAAAAATAAAACAAGAGTTGAAATGGTATAGCAATATATTGACACAAAATGAAATATCGACGTATGTTCGAATCGAATTAGCTTTCGATGAAGAAAAAAAATCGAATGACATAATAGTAGGGCTTTTTGTAAGTCCGCCTGACTAGCTACTACCCTGAAGTTGACGCCCGGCTCCTGTTAGTTTTTTTTTTGTTTTTTTTAATTTTTAATTCATAGCAGGCAAACGAACAGGTGGGTCACCTGATGTTAAGCGATCACCACCATCCTAGACACTAATAACACCAGGGGAGTTGAAAGTGCGTTGCCAGTCTGTGTTTGGGGGAAGGGAAGGGAGGGAGGAGGGGAAGAGAGGAGAGGGAAGGGGAGGTGGGTTTCCGGAGCTCTCATTGACCGAACGAAACGCAATAATGCAAGCACTGTTACTTCACGTCGGTTTTCTGCGAGAGAGTGGTACTACCCCGGGCGAGCCGACCCATTCATGCTGAAACCAGTAATAGATTCACCGTGGCTCTACCACCTTCGATATTCCAGCAGCTGCACTTGAGATCCAGCTCCCCTCTAGGTTCTATCGTGATTACCATCTTAGATCATACTGCCTTTTAACATCTAATTAAATTGTGGTTCGAACGTTAAAACCTATAAAATATTTAAAAAAGCAAACAATTATCTTGAACACAAATAATAGGTCTTTACCTATGAAATTGCCATTCTGCAGTACTGGCCATTTCAAATCAAAAAAATTTAAACGGCTAAGAATTCTAATTTCAAATTAATTTTATTTTAAAAACATGGAATTCTTTTTCCAAAAGTAGTCATTTGTTTATTGATTAGTGTTACATTTTCATCGCATTTCAATCTTTTTTGTCATCATGGATACGTTAAAAATTCGAGTAATTATGGAATATGAGTACCGTCGTGGCAGCAACGCGGCACAAGCGGCACGTAACATCAACGACGTTTACGGAGCTAACACTACAAACCAACGCACCACCAGTTATTGGTTTGCTCGCTTCCATTCTGGGAATTTCGACCTGAAAAGGGAACCTCGCGGTCGTCCGAAGACTATGGTCGACAACGACGAATTAAAGGCGATTGTGGAAGCTGATAATACACAATCTACGGCTGAATTAGCAGCAGCTTTCGACGTTAGCGCCAAAATAATATTAGTCCATTTGCGTTAAATTGGCAAGGTAAAAAAGCTTGACAAATGGGTGCCCCACGAACTCAATGATCGCCAGCACGAAGTACGCGTCGTGACGTGACTTGCACTGCTCAACAGACACACAAATGAAGGAATTTTGAACCGCATTGTTACCTGCGATGAAAAATGGATTCTGTTTGATAACCGCAAGCGCTCAGCAAGTTGGTTGGATCCTGGTTCAGCGCCTAAACAATGCCCTAAACGAAAACTTACCCCTAGAAAAGTAATGGTCACTGTTTGGTGGTCTAGCGCCGATGTGATTCATTACAGCTTCTTACCAAACGGGGTGAGCATTACTGCAGATGTGTACTGTGAAGAACTGAACACAATGATGGAGAAGCTGGCACATCTCCAACCAGCATTGGTCAATCGCTCGTCTCCGCTGCTCCTGCACGACAACGCGCGACCTCATACTGCACAGCAGACGGTCTCCAAGTTGCAAGAACTGGGGTTGGAAGTTCTCCGTCATCCGCCCTACTCACCAGACCTTGCGCCTACAGACTACTAGTTTTTCCAGAATTTGGATAACTCCTTGGCGGGAAAAAAATTCAATACCCGAGAGGCAGTACAAAATGCCTTTGAAGAATTTGTAGCCTCCCGTCCAGCTGATTTCCTTAAGAAGGGCATCAATAAACTGCCACTGCGTTGGCAAAGATGCATTGATTGCATGGGTGATTACTTCGATTAATACAAATAAAAAATACATGAAAAAAATTCGTTTAAATTTTTTCATACAAAACGGCAATTTCATATGTACCTAATATAAGTAAGCCTGCATATTAACCCCGATTTAATTCACAGTAATTCTATAATATAAGATAAAACAGCGGCAAGTTTGATCAATAAATAGAAAGTATATCTAAAAAACATATTACTGTAGAGCTAAAAGATAATTGCAAAAGAGAATTTATACACAGAAAAGACTAACGGCTGTCCCACTGAAATACCTAAAACAAACAAAACCTCGCCTGCAAACTATCTCGACATCCCGTTAGCGTTATCAATTAAAATCAGAACAATCTTTGCCAACTTTTGTTCTTAAGCATAACCTAGTTTTGAATAAGTTTGTAATCGTATAACATTAGCTTTTGCCCGCGACTTCGTTTGCGTTAATTTAGGCTTGACAGTAACAGTACTTTTTCAGAATGAAGGCCACCCTATATTATTTTCTGTATCCCTGACAACATGTATACAAAATCTCATGACGAACAAACAAACATAACAAACTCATCTTCGCATTTATATTATTAGTTAGGATTTCACTTCTTATATCTAGCATAAATAAACATATTAATATAGTTTATTAATTTTATTTTTAAATATACTACCAATTTATGTATTAGTATATGATTTATTTTTGTTTTTGTGGACCCTTGTTTTCTTATAAATAATAATAATAAATAACATTTATACATATAATAAGAATGTAAATCTAAAGTGTCTGTACTTTTTAGATTTATGTAAAAAAATTGTTGCAGATGTCTTGGAATAGGTAATAAAATACATCTCAATCATTTTTTGAAATGTCTGTCTCTCTATCTGTCTGTCTGCCTGTTTGTTTGAACACGCATCGCTGCTAAAGTACTGCTTTCACAATAAAACCACAAGAAAATCAGAAAACATATCCTCGAGTAACATTTAGTCTTGGTTTCATTAAAATCGTTTCACTCTATCTAAAGTTATTGTAATTTGAACAAGGACGTGACTTAAGTACGAGAGAAAAGTAGATAAGTAAATGGACTTAATATATTCGGATGATTTTATTACTCACTATCTTTTTACATTAGGTTCCACACGGACGGAGTCGCGGACACTGCTAGTACGAAATAAATCAATGTGTAATAAACAAATTCAAGAAATAAAAGTTTGTAACTATTTTGGTAATAGAAATCAAACTGCATTTCTTGTGTAAATATTATCTCTACAGTCAGTGCTAAATTCACCGTGAAAGGTCATTATTATTATGTTCACATCATAACCCACCCACGAAGTATTGAATGATTCCAATATCGCTATCAAAATAACATTATAAATAAATAAACGTAGAAAATTTTTCAATAGAATCAAAGCGATAGTTTTTGTGTAAATATCATTGAAACGATCGAATTTATAAATTGATTGTACATTGTCCCAAAACTACGTGACTTTGAATAACAGTGGTCGCTTGGAATTGCTTGCTAGAGCATAATAAATGGATATTACCGATTTGTGAAAGATAATTTCCATACTATAGAACGGTTTCGTCGTGCGAAGAAAATATACGCCTCATTATTATCGGATCGTGCAATTCGCAGAAATTTATTGCTTGACTGTAATCTTTCCCCTTTGTTTTATGTATTGTTCTTTTTTAATACTTTTTGAAGTAATACTTCTTTTGGCGCGTTAGGGAAAAATTATGAGAGTAAATTTTTACGATGCGCGCGCAACCCGTTACGAAAAACCGACACCCTGAAGTTATTACGATGCGCGCGCACACCGTCACGAAAAACCGACACCCTGAAGTTAGCTATAGTCAGCATTTTGTTTCTTTGTATTTGTTGTTTGTATTTCTTTGTATTAAAACTTTCAATGTATTAAATACGTAGAATATGGCGACAGATAAAATTTTTGAAAAGATTTTTATCTTGTTACGCCAAAGAAGTATAACTTCTAACGCGTGTACATAAGTACACACACACTTTTTTTTATTTTTTTTATTTCATAGGATGCAAACGAACAGGCGGGTCATCTGATGTTAAGTGATCACCACCGTCCATAGACACTTGCAACATCAGGAGAGTCGAAAGTGCGTTGCCAACCTGTCTTTGGGGGGAGGGTGGACGGGGAAGAGGGAAGAGAAGTGGGCCTCCGGCGCTCTCACTGACCGAACGAAACGCAACAATGCAAGCACTGTTACTTCACGTCGGTTTTCTATGAGAGGGTGGTATTACCCCGGGCGAGCCGACCCATTCATGCTGAAACCAGTAATAGCTTCAGCTTGACTCTACCACCTACAATACACAGTTATTTCAAAATAAATGTATAAAAAACTTTAAATAGTACCTTACCTTATTTAAAGATATTTTCTACTCATAAAGTCTCATCTTACTCTAATATTGTGAACAATACATACTCTCATCGATATATTGCTTGTTTACAGGTTTTTAGTTTTTCGCAGTTATTATTTATTGTAGTAAAACTAGCTGAAACCCTCGAGTTAGTCCACGTCGTTTATTTTGTGTTAACAAAATATATTCCGTACAAAGTATAAAACATAAGGACCATATCCCTTGCCTCACATCTTCACTATACTGTGTAGTATCTTAAAATACTAATATATTTATATTAAACTAGCGGGCCCGGCAGACGTTGTCCCGCCCTGATTACGAAAAAATCCTTGACAAATTATATACCAAAACGTTCCTCATGAATCACTTTATCCACTGGTGAAAACTGCTTGAAAATCCGTTCAATAGTTTTTGAGTTTATCGCGAAGAGACAGACAGACAGACGCGGTAGGGGACTTTGTTTTATACTATGTAATGAAGTTATCATATAAAAATACCAAGTATAGAAAGAAAATGTTTTCATCGTTAGACCATATCACGGTTACAAGATAAATAAAGAAACTATACATATGGTTAATTAACATTGTTCCACAACAGCACCCTCATTCGCTATAAGCAGCAGTACAACTGAGTTTTTTTTTTATTATAGGAGGCGAAGGAACAGCTGGGTCACCTGATGTTAAGTGATCACCACCGTCCATAGACACTTGCATTTGCAACACCAGAAGAATCGCAAGTGCGTTGCCACCCTGTGTTTGGTGGAGGGGAGTGGGGAAGGGGGTTATCCGGCGCTCTCGATTACCAAACGAAACGCCCCAATGCAAGCACTGTTACTTCACGTCGGTTTTCTGTTAGAGGGTGGTACTACCCCGGACGAGTCGACCCATTCATGCTGAAACCAGTAATAGCTTCAGCGTGGCTCTACTACCTCTAAAGTGGTACCATCTCCACCTATCTGAGAATTACTAGAGAATTACTGATTTTTAATGAGGGGCTATAGCAATGTACGGACGTGTAGTCGATGGCTTCGCAAAACTATTACAAAGCTAATAAAATATAAAACAATAATAATAGAAACATTAAGTCCATTACTATAAACATTAGTAAATATGCAATGCAGTAGCATAATACAGATAAGCAACAAAAATACTACAAGGCAGGGTAATGTCTAAATTAAAAGTGTGTATACAATTGTGGTGTCTAAACGGCACTCGCTATCCCGACTGCACTGTGGATATCATAAGTCTGGCAATACATGGCATATACGAGCGGTAAAACATTCAATTGAAATATATCTAATAATTTTAAATGAAGCACGCACAACACAATAATATTATCTATATATAAAATGACTATATAAATATACTTTAAGAAATATCTTATGTCAGTTATAATATAAAAGATCTGGCGTGAAATACTTATAATTTTGACCATGTCTAAATATGACAATATCACTACATATTATTACAAAATAAAGTCCTATGCCACGTCTGTCTGTCCGTATACGACAAATTTAAACACTACTGAACGGATTTTCATGCGGTTGTCACCAGTAGGTAAAGTAATTAGTTAAGGTTTTTTTTTATTATCAGGCCGGGATAACGTCCGCCGGGCTCGCTAGTTTAAAATATAAATGATTTTATCAGCATTCAATTCTGCTAAGCGCTTCTAAAACATAATTACTATTGCATGTATACATTTAATGTGTTTTAGAAATCATATTTAATGTGCTTGTATGTTAAATGTCTTAATAGAATATTCGTCTATGTTAATAAATATTGAAAATTATCTGGCTTAAAATTTGTAATACTTTTTATCTGAATTTGGGACGGAACAGTTTTTATCGCACGAACGCCTTAC
This sequence comes from Antheraea yamamai, assembly GCA_036509395.1. Taxonomy (NCBI): domain Eukaryota; kingdom Metazoa; phylum Arthropoda; class Insecta; order Lepidoptera; family Saturniidae; genus Antheraea; species Antheraea yamamai. The sequence continues at coordinate 7,301,990 of AP028434.1, read as the reverse complement.
CTAGGAAATTTCACCGAATTACAAAGTTTTAATATCTGGTCGACGATTTTATCTTGCCCGATTAGTTCTAGAGTCATCAGACGACGCTGACCATAATTGGAGACAACCGTGAATTACTGTTTCCATCAATAACGCTTAAATTTATGTCATAATGCATAATAGAATATGTTATAAAAATATGATTCTCTTTGCCATTTTCTGTTTAAAATAGTTTAGATATAAAAATGTAAAAATGATTTTGATAATTTGACATCTATGTTTTTGTTAACACAAATGACCATCATAATATACGAAGGTTACGTATTGATTTAAAAAAAATATCGTTTAGTATTTTCAAATTATGCCCATATATTTTGTTAAAGTAAAATAACTAATGAAATCGACACTAATATTCATTAATGCCTCTTTCAAAGTATCCTTCATGGAGGTTCGACCGTTGTCGTAAGAAACGTATGTGTAAGTAGGATTATGGTCGCGCTATACGAACTATCGGACTGCGTAATTATTGCTGCGATATTAGTGACACAGATGTAAGAAGATTTAAACTGAGCGTTTATGGGAATGGCTTCGGGCAGGGAACCTTCGTCACGCGATTATGGGAGAAGCAAAAATCTATAAAATAAGCGCAAAGAAGAATGGTAATATGTGGTAGAGCCACGCTGAAGCTATTACTGGGTTCAGCATGAATGGGTCGGCTCACCCGGATTCGTACCACCCGACCCACATAAACAGCCACGTGAAGTAACAGTGCCTGCGTTGTTGCATTTCGTTCGGTCAGTGAGAGCGCCGGAAAACCACCTCCTCTCCTTACGAAACCCCTGGTGTTGCAAGTGTCTATGGACGGTGGTGATCACTTACCATCAGGTGACCCGCGTATTCGTTTGCCCCTATGATATTAAAAAAAGATACGTATATAGTTAAGAAGAATTAATTTCAATGACTAATTTTAGTTATCTTTTTTTCAGAAATTCCTACAGATCATCCTTATGCGTCTGCTCAAGAATACAAAGAAGCCCTCGATGCTATACGTAGGAACACAGGCGCTGTGAGTACTATTATTATGTCATTATATTTCCTCTCTTTCAGATCTTTATAATTCTTATTAATATTATGAATGCGATTGTGAGTTTATTTATTACGTTCTCACGCTTTAATACTGAACCGATCATCATGAAATCGCATATACATTGTCAACACAAAAGGACATAAGGACCTTTCATCCAGTAAGATCTATTGTTCCCGGGAGATTTACATCGACACGAGCGATGCCGCGCTTTTGGAAGGTGGTAGAGCCACGCTGAAGCTATTACTGGTTTCAGCATGAATGGGTCGACTCGCACGGGGTACTACCACCCGACACACAGAAACACCCACGTCAAGTAACAGTGCTTGCATTGTTGCGTTTTGTTCGGTCACTGAGAGCGCCGGAGGATCACCTCCTCACCCACTCCCCCCCTATTTCTCCCCTTCGTCCAAACCCCCAAAAACAGGCTGGCAACGCACTTGCGACTCCCCTGGTGTTGCTAGTGTCTATGGACGGTGGTGATCACTTAACATCTGGTGACCAACCTGTTACTTAGCTTCCTATGATATAAAAAAATGCAAGTATTTTTGAAATGGATTCTTCTTTAGATTCGTTCAGCGATATTTTTGGCAGGAGATTAATTTATAATTTCGCGTCATGACATGCTAGTAAACGTGGCCTACGGTATTACGCTTGCGCGGCTTGCGTCAGACTACCAACGCGTAGTATAGCAGCCTGTGTATATCTAATATTTATATTTTGTATTGATGTTGTGCCGCTCATCATACGTTTGATGAATCAATAAATTGTATACAATAGTAAGTAATTAATATTCGGAGTGCCAATAGATGTGAAAGAGAGACTAATGATAATAATTTCATTTGACCTAGCAAGGTCTTAACAGCTTCACCAGAGCAAATTATGTAATTTAAGTAATTGATTTAGTATTAAAAAAAAAGGACACAGTTATTCCATTGTTTTGAGTTTTCACGTCTATCGGCAGTCCTTATGACTACCTCGTCTTTTTTTAAAATAAATACGAATCTAAGTTTGTCTGTTTATTACGCTTTCACACCCTAAATACTAAACAGATTATCGTGAAATTTTGCATACATGTTATCAGGGGTAGACAAAAGGACATAAGGTACATTTCATCCAGAGAGACAATATTGTTATCGAGGGATAGATACATATCTGTTGTCTGGTTCATCCATCGGGCGCGGGACATTGTGGAGTACAATTTAAAAATGGCAATAAAAGATAAGAATGGATTCGCCATAAAGGAAATAATCTCAATGAAAAATATGTAATTAATGTAAAGTAACGTAACGTAGCAAGCGTATAATATTTAATAGGTAGGTAAGTAAAATAATAACAATAGTTGCTCTCGTTTGAAACAATTTTTAACAAGACTAATAAAATAACGACACCCGGAATATGTGCGGACAAAGAGTCTACAGAAAAACAAATCTGTTATAACATTGATACGAGTGAATCCGCGGTCTAAAGCTACTTAATATATATATTGTTAATTTTTCTGCGTCGTTTGGTCTAAAGGCTATATTTTTCTGTCAACCAATATTTTGATTTCGTGAAGGATTTAAAAGTAATATTGATTGGAGTGTCATTTGCCTACTTTAAAGAGATTCTAAATACTATTATTTATATAGTAATAGATTATTAATGTCGTTTTGTTAGGAGAATACCGTCCTCTTTGTACAATGTGTCTTCAATAAGAGGTTAAACCGCCGGGCGGTCGCGGTCGTGATCGTGCGCGGACGCAACACAGAAACACGCTCTCCGTTCATTGAATAGGCAAAAAAAGTTAAAAGTTATAAATTCGAGATTTAAATTAGATCTGATCCGCTTTGTAAGAAAAGATTTGAAATATATTTTGAATGATCCTATTCATTGTAACATATTTAAAAACTTATTATATCGACTTTCTGCTAACACCTTCGCTCACTTACACTATAACATTTGTACAGTTTTTATGGTAATTTGGTATATATACTATTTTTATAATTATTTATATTCAGATCAATAAATTTTATAAACGGTGTACTAAGTTATGCGAACAAAGGTGTCGACAGAAAGCTAGAATTAAATAAAACCCACTTCTTTACCAAGTCGGTGGCTGTACTGTATGTGTGTCTGATCGACACATGTGAATTTGTCATGTTAATACAGTTATTGCTATGCGCATATTAACTGTATGAAAGTCTAGTTAAAATGACTTATAAAAGACTAATATTCCTATCTTGTTTTGTGGTGTAGAGGCTTTGTTGTAAAATTAATCAAATGTATTGTCACGTTAAATTGAAGACTTGAAATAAAATTATTAACACACACAACCTAAACTTAGCTTTAAAATGCACTTCCCGAAATATACTTATAGATTGGTCATCGATTTTCAATTTGAGAATAATCAACAACCGGGCGAACAATACAATTTTTCTTAAGAATAATATGCTTGAATAAACAGTGATTACTGTAGCCACATGTCGACGTTCTCTTTAACACACGTTAAGTCCCAGTGCAGAATTCAAATCGTCGATGCGACATCCTAGTAGATCACCGCCGTACAAAGTCCTCATGCAGTATTAAAGTGCCTCCAAAAACATCCAATGTATTGTCTTACTTATTAAATTTAAGTATAACATTTTCTACATTAGTACGTATAAGTAATTTCATTGTACAAATTGGATATTAACACATCAATAGACTCCGTATCTTCATAACCAGCTGAGCAAGCAGCGTACGCTATAAATTACAAGCATGTACAAATTATTTTAAGAACGTCGATATACCAGTAACGTCTGCTGGGCCGGCCGGGCCACCCACCACGACGTGTGTGTTCGTAATAGAATTTCGAACGACCGAAATATAATCACAAGTATTAACTACTTGATACTCAGGGGCTATATGAGAAAAATAGTAATAAAGTAAGGGAACGTACCCAAACCACGTAACCTATATTTGACAACTATTTAACCCCCTCCCCCCCCCCCTCAGTGACCATCCGAGGTATATGAGGAGACCCCTACCCTCCCCCTCTAGTTTTCACGTGGTATTTTATAATATGATTTTAAATCGTTTTTACAAACAGAAAGTTAAAAATATTTGGCTTATATTTGTCTTTCTTAAATGTAAAAATGTAATCTATCTTTCCGAACAGTCACCGCGTCATAGATAATACATTATATACAGAAACACCGCGTCGTCGCACGGTAGTTTGACTCTGTAGTAGAGGTCGGGGCACTAAAATAAGAAAGTCGTGATTTTACAAAAAAGTTGTCTCTAATCTCGATTTACGGACGATAATTTTACGTGATGACATCATAAGAAAACTGATGAAAAATTTATTTTATGAATTAAATTACGCTTAGGCTGATCACGCCTCTATATCGCTTGTTCCTCACTTTTGCTTGTACGCTCGGCTCAGGCGGAACGTGACAATGAGTCATGCTTTTTCGTGCGTGCAGCCGGCGTTCATCGATTTATAACAACTTATCACGTCGAAATTAAACGCTATTCAATTAATCTAATGAAAAGCAATAGAAATACATAAATACACTTTTTAGATTGGAATTATAGTTTAAGAGTAGATTGAATAAAACTGTTTTCAATGTATGGGAATCAATCTAAATATCTATTGATTTTCATTGGTTTTCGTTCTGAAAATTTTACAACAGTATCTTAACACTATGCCACAAGTACCGAAGCACACTATTAGAGAGGAGCAGTTAAATGATTTCTTCAAAACCTTAGGAGATCATTTCATTGCAGCACGCAATTACAAAGCGAAAAAAAGACGGTTAAATCATATGATAAGTGAGCACATTCTTGAAAATGATCGAAATTCACATATACAGGCATATTTTGAAAGCTTTAATCCAACCACAGCTACAGATTTTGCCTTGTAGAAAGCAAAAAGGAACATTAAACGATCCATATCCATTTCCGCTCCGCTAAGAAAAACAGACAAAAGCTGGGCATGCAGAAACCAGGAGCAAGCTAATTTGTTTACATAACATCTAGCTGATGTTTTCAGCCCCATCCTTAGGAAGGTGTATAGGTATAAGAAGAAAAATTCATGAGATTCCTTAACTCCCCGAATCTGGATCAATATACACGGTAATTATTTAGTGTAGTGGTGGTTGTGTGGCACGCTTATTTATCGTGGACGTTAATAAAAGAATTTTCACCTTGTTACAATTTTTAATGGGTATAACAAATACTGTGAGTGCGCGAGAATCGAATGTCGTTCTGCGAGAGTCGCTTGCGAGTGTGAAGTTCGTGCGAGTGCAATGCAACTTCAGAACTGTTGACGGTTCGTTCCGAAACATTTAGTTACTTTCAATTATTTATTTATTAATTATTTATTTAATATCAATCAATTATTTAGTTAATATCAATTATTTATTTATTTAATATCAATTAATTATTTATTTAATATCAATTATTTATTTATTTAATATCAATTAATTATTTATTTAATATCAATTAATTATTTATTTAATAATTCAATTCCTACTCCAAGAAATCACCAAGTTACGGCCTCATTATTAATAAAGTTTTGCAAGAATTACCTGAGTGTCGGTTAACCCAATGACAGCAATTTTAATGCAATAGCAGGACGTCAACTAATATCACCCCTAATATAAATTTGCACAAATAATTATGCTACTAAAACCGGAAGATCCAAAATCATATAAGCCAATTAGCAATATGCAGTAGGCAGTAGCCTATACCAGCAAAATTATATGAAGTCTTTATATCGGTATGGATGTTATCAGAAGATAATACCTGAACATAAATTGGGATTATGTTGCCAGCACGCTACCACCCATCAAATTTATTGACTGAGAAATCAGATAGACTGGCCTTTCGAAAGCGAGAAGTTCTGCACTACTTTCTACTTGGACATATCACAGGTTTTATACATCAAGGTGCAGTAAAACTACTTTTTAGCATGACGGAGCTGGAAAGTGGCAACTTCGTTTAGCGCAGAAGCCAGAAAGTTGCCACTTTCCGGCCGGAGAACAGAAAAAATATTATCAAGTAGGAAAAAGTTATGTAAAAACACATTGAACACATACAGGGACATGATGTACAAAAAACAAGTCTTTTTGTTTTCTTTCTGTATTGCAAGCATTGACAAGGAATCCTTGTAATATTTAACGAACGCAATGAATGCCCAGTCGATCGTACGACATTGTTATATCGGCACAAACTCTCGTCGATTTGCTTGTCAACTGCTCTGCCCTACAAACTGTAAGTTTTCAGTTAGCTGACGTTTTGGTATAAGTACATCAGTGTTACTGCCTGTGAGTTTTAAAAGCACGAGATTTCTTTTAGAAGATGTTGACTACGTGACGAAAACCTAACACCCTCCCTCCGCCCTGTGACCAAGCGTGGTACTTGAAGACACCCCCTCCCTCCCCTAAACCGGTTACGTGGTTTGGGTACGTTCCCTAATGGCTTAGTTTATAACGTGTTCGGACACCGTATGGTTCGACGTAAGTTCGAATCCTTGCAATTCGGTGAAGTTAAACATAGTGATAAAACCACAGTACGACGGTAGGGCTATTTCAAAGTCCGCCAGGTCGACTACCACCCTTAAATTGAAAAGCAGCTACACTTGAGAGCAAGTCCTCTAAGCTTAGCGTGTTTACCATCTGAAAACACATAGTCATATAACATCAGATGAAATTGTACTGTACTGTACTGTAGATGTGATCTATACTTTGAGGACAGTACTTTTCTCTAGATGAAAGGTACCCTATGTCCTTTTCTGTACTCCTGACAATATGTATACAAAATTTCATGATACAAAATGCAAAATTTATAGGTTGAATGATTAAGGTGTGCAAGCGTAATGAACACATTTATTCTTTAGGATAATAAAGTTTCTTGCTTTGTAGTATCCCAGCTTGAAATTAGTTTTGTCTTTTATATTCGTTTGTGTGTAGAATTTTAGTAGGTGGTAGAGCCACGCTGAAGCTAATATTGTGTTCAGCATGAATCGGTCGGCTCGCCCGGGGTAGTACCACCCTCTCATAGAAAACCGACGTGAAGTAACAGTGCTTGCATTGTTGCGTTTCGTTCGGTCAGTGAGAGCGGCGAAGACTCACTTCCCCTCCACCTCTCTACTCGCGCTCCCTTTCCTCCAAACACAGGCTGGTAACGCACTTTCGACTCCACTGGTGTTGTTAGTGTCTATGGACGGTGGTAATCACTTAACATCATGTGACCAACCTGTTAGATTGCTTGCTGACATAAAAAAATACAATTTCCTAAATGTACATGTATACGAAAATCTCATAAGTTTGTTTTTTTTTAATTTTTCTATACTTGTTGAAGCCTTGGTTGAACACTTGGTACACGTGAACATTTTAATGATTCATAAAGAGTACCTACGTGTTTTGTTTTGATCAATTATGCGTTGCGTTAAATTTTTTAATTGTAATTGTCTCATTATTATTTTTAACCCATTTACTAATTTTAAGCAAGGCCTGTTAAATTATATCGTTATTTATTGCTTAGTATCTATGCAAAAGTTCTAGGCTAATTAATCTGCTACGTTCCCTGGCATCAAAAAACTTGCTCGGATAAACAACAGATTTTTTTTTTTCATTTTTATGTTATTTCTTATGTACATAAACTTAAGATAATAAACAACGTAGACGAAGTCGCGAGTGTTTTAATATATATAATAGAATTATAAAAAGGTATTTGAGTTAGTATATTGTAGAAGTTAATCTAGGGAACTACTAACTTAATTCTTCAATCTCTTTCGTTTATAGAGTGTAGGTAGTATAATGCCTTGAGAGCTATATTTTGTTGCTATTACTCTGTATATTTTAATTATTGGGTACGAAATCGCAAACAGTTATTAGTATATGTATAAACATATTATTATAATGAATTAAGTTACTGAATAATTGTATAAAGTAAATTACTGTAGGTAATTCGACATAGCTGCGGGTTTTAATTTAGTGGAATTACTGGATATTTAATCTCTTCATTTGGAAGGTTATTATTCACGTAAGACAAACCTAAACAACAATAAATTTTAAATTAAGTTATATCGTATTTTGTTCAACACATAAAAATAGTACTCAATGTATGTAAACTTAAACCTTCGAATGTTTTAGGAGCGAAGCAAACCTCAAAGAACCCTAGAGTCCGAATCAGAAGAACTTCAAGAACATCCAGAACAAGAATACATAGACGAATCTCTAATTCCTGAACCGTGGGAACTGAATAATACTGCAAGAGCTGGCGTAGAGTTGTTATTCTTCAACCGAGTACCTAAAGTTGGTAGCCAAACCTTCATGGAACTGCTGCGCAGATTGGCTATCAGGAATCAGTTCGGTGGGTCCCTTTTCTCTCACATATTAACTGTTACTTTTTTAAAGTGGTAACGACTACGTGGTAAAAAATTTGGATACTGCGCTTACCGACGCTTTTTCAAATTCTACAAAAAGCCTACTGTTGGAGGAAACATCGTGACGAATCCATAAAATGGTTGGTAGGGCATTTGTATATGACCACTATAAATTAGGAATATATTTTTAAACATCTATAAGCATTTTGCGACAGCTGCACTTAAAAGCCACCTAGCTACTTGACACTTAGCGTTAAACCATCTATTTCGGGGACATCGTAACCTGAGAATGGGTTGGGTGGAAAATGAATGGGATCATCTAAGTGTTACGTAAGATTCAAAAGGGGATGAGTGGTCTATACTTGGTTTATTTTGGTCTGCCAGTATTCGCAGATTTGTCAACGAAACATTAATATTTGGTCGAAAACTAACGATTTCTACAGTTACTCCTAGATATTATAAAATAATTAGATCCTGGAAATGGTCTTTAAATAGACTTATTTTACACTGTGAAAATCAATCAACGTTTTTTTTATTTTTTTTGTCATAGGGAGGCAAATAAACAAGTGGGTCACCTGATGTTGAGTGATCACCACCATCCATAGACACTAACAACACCAGGGGAGTCGTAAGTGCGTTGTCAGCCTGTGTTTGGTGGGAAGAAGGGGTGGAGGGAAAGGAAAAGGGTGGGGAGGGATGTGTGCCTCCAGCGCTCTCACTGACCGAACGAAACGCAACAATGCAAGCACTGTTACTTCACGACGGTTTTCTGTGGGTCGGGTAGTGGTACCCCGGACCCCGGGCGAGCCGAACCATTCATAGTGAAACCAGTAATAGCTTCAGCGTGGCTCTACCACCTACTAAACTTCGACATATTAAACTGAAATTTATATTCATTTGAGTTTAACGGTACAGTTACTGAGCCCTGAAGATTCTGAATATATACCCATATATATATGTATATATATATATATATGATAATAAATTTAATTGAATATAAATAGAAAACAAATAATAATTGACGATGAACTTTCGCTGTCAAGGACACAGAAATAGAGAAAGATTTCGGTAGAAAGTCGTTCCATTTGATAGACACTGGTTATTAGTCAGTTGTATAACAACTTTAATATCTCAATTAAAATCTACAAAAATAACCAATCATGTATTCGGTAAAATGCAAATAGCTCGTGTTCAAAGACCGTGCTGCAATTATAACATTAGTTTCACCTGTTGGTAAGTCTTAATATATAATTATTATGCAAATTATTTTCTTGTAACTTTTTTTTGTAATTTGTCCATCATAATTATATAAGAGTACGTGATTGGTATTATGATATTCGTAAATCATGCAGAAACTTAAATTTTGCTAAGATGAATTATTTTATATGATTTAATATTGGAATATATTTATTGGTTGATTTTGAACTTGAGGCTGGTAGCTAGCAGGTGGCGCGTATAGAAAAAGCCCTATGACTATGCCATGGTTTCGTCACAATGTTTTCTTTCGCCGAAAGATTCTCGACTCAGTCGCAGTGATTCAAGCCTTTGCCCATCGACGCGGTCTTCGAACACGCTATGAACTTGGCCGTCGTCGCTCAGTAATTTATAATATCTGTAATGTATATTTTAAGTTTTTTATATCATGGAAGGCAAACGAACAGGTGGGTCACCTGATGTTAAGTGATCACCACCGTCCATAGACACTTACAAAATCAAGGGAGTCGTTAATGCGTTGCCAGCCTGTGTTTGGGGGAGGGGACGAGGAGAGGGTTTGGGAAGGGAGGGGAGGTAGGATCTCCGGCGCTCTCACTGACCGAACGAAACGCAACAATGCAAGCACTGTCACTTCACGTCGGTTTTCTGTGAGAGGGTGGTACTACCCCGAGCGAGCCAACCCATTCATGCTGAAACCAGTAATAGCGTCAGTGTGGCTCTACCACCTCTAAAAGATAAACTCTAAAGCCTAAAAGTTTTAAGTTAATAATAAATAAGCAGAAATCATTACTGGCAATGTACGATATAGACAAAAAAACCAGACAAATTATTTAGATCTGTTTTAAATTTATAGTAGAAAAATTAATTTTAATTTATATCTGTAAATGTTTTTTTTTATGTCTATACATATAAACAAGTGTAAATACGTAGGTTTTCATCGCGACGCGGTGCAACGAGTGGAGACGATTCGTTTAGGACCGGCTGATCAACAAGTTCTAGCAAGTATTGTCTCAGCACACACGCCGCCTGCTTCCTATATCAAACATGTCTGCTATACAAACTTTACCAGGTAAATAATAAAGAAATAACTAAAGCAATTTATACAAACATGTAATATATCTGCTATAGTGAGACTCTTTGGAAAATTAGATGCTAAAGGATCACAAAAAAGTTAAGGTATCGATATATGAGATATAGTTATAACTGAAAATTGCATGCGATTCCGTCGCACAATGTTACTTATGGCATATATTACGTTAGCCTTCTATCATGCCAACACTGATTGGTGTAATTAAGGAAGGCATAAGCGTAGACGTAAGATTTTTGTTTTAGGAACAATATTTTTTTTTATGTATGTTAAATTTTTAAATATGTAAAATAGTTTAATATTTAATTTATCGTTGGAGCACGCCGTGGTTGTCTCTAAATATGACTACATTTATAATGTATCACAATAGTCCTACTTTTTATATACTTATTACTTAAATAGTGTATTGTCATGTTGACGATCCTAAAATAAATAAATAAATAAAATAAATAAATCCATAATATAGAATATATTCAGAATTACATATAACAATGTTAAGTGCTGTTTGCATGGATTTACTAAACCGCTCTGCATATTTTTGTGTATCAAATGAAGTTAAAAATATCTTTTTCAATAAAACTTTATAAGTGTGCAAAAAATATGCTTTAAAACGGACTCATAATTGTTGCTCAGGATATACTGTGGGAACCATTAATCCAAATTGACCGTGTCATATTTTATTATTCGAAATTACTTTATATATCGGTTTTGTCGGTCGATCTGTAGTTTGGTCCTTCTATTACGCTGTTCATGTAAAAATATAGAGCGGATTCAGATACGTTGGTTACAATCACTTTGTTTTAAACACGGTATGAACTGAAGATTGCCAGTTTGAACGTGCTAAATAACTTCAAGTATCAGCTTTATTTGTTTAGCAGGAAATGATTAATTATGTTATAAAATATTCACAATTACTGTACATGCTGCTCTAACACCAATGTTCGTGGTCGCAGGCAAAGACTGTTTCGTCTTCTTATAATAATGTTTTTTTTTAATAATCCGATTGCTAAGATATGTCGTTCATACAATAATGTCATGCATTATGTCGTCTGTAGGACATTGTCACTACATTCTCAGTACATTTACACTCTGTATTGACTGACATAGATATATTTCACTTTAGTCTAAGTATAAGTTATTTAATATTATATAATTTAACTTGGCGTATACTTAAATATGATTGTATTTTATTAACGTTTGATGTGCATAGATAAATTTTGATATTAAAACAGCCAAAAAGCTAGTAATAATAGTTGTATAACTATAAACTTACATTATTTTTATTTATAATATGTGCCTTATAAAAGAGATAAAAAATAGAACAGATCTCACTGAGCCGAAAACTCATTTTTAAAACGCTCGTGCTCTGGAGAATTGGTCCGCGCTTAGTGTGGGATGCTACGTGCGTCAATACTTTGGCACCGCACCATATACCAGTTAGATTATTTAGAATTTGCACGGTAGTTGCTTCAGCAGAGGACATCTAACGTCTTGAGTATTCCGAACTTGGTAAGCTACATCTTTGTGCCTTTTGGCATCGAAACTCTCGGACAGTGAAGTTCTAATGCACGCAGACTTTCATACGAACTCGTGAGTCAAGCTATTTGCGTGTCCTGCGATCAGAGAACTGGCCACGCAACGTGACAACGCCGCTAGCCTTTGCCGAACGTTTCCTTCGGGCAGCGAGTGAAATGGCATCCACTGACAATGATGAAATAATTAGATTATAAAATATTTAGACTAGTAAAACATACTATAAATTTTCCAAGAATTCACTTCTATACAAGTGGAATGATAGAGGTCTGTCGTCATGCGCGCATTACGTAAAAAGTACTATATAGATTTCGATAAATTTTTTTACTTTTAGTTCTTAGACACTTAGTCTTTAGCAAAAAAAAACATTATAACAACATCTTCATCTATAAAAATACATGATTTATTTGTTTATTTGTAATGTCAAAATTAAGAGCTTCTTAGTAAATGGATATGAACATAAATACATATGACAAAAAAATCTAATCTCTGAAATGATAGGACCGATTTTGACTGAACTTTCACTGGCAGATATAATAAGGAGGCTATATTATAAGGAGGATATATTATAAGGAGGCTAGTCTTATTGTATTTATTATTATGGGATTCCACGTAAATATAATAAACTAAAGAAACATTGTCCAGTAGCACGCGCGCACTACGTGCTCGTTTATATTGAAAGAAATGTTTTTGCTAAATTCCACGAGGACGAAGTCGCGGGACACAGCTAGTGCCTAGTATTAACATGAAAAACTATAAGCACTTAACACAAACCAAGATGAGTTCTTTGCATCGGTTATCGGCTTAGGAAAGTAGGTGAACACTAATAATTATCTTCAGGACTGACACTCAAACTCACCGAACTGTGATCATTAATCACTGTGTTACTGAAAATATTGGTAAAACGTACGTAGTATGATTAATGTATTAAATAGACATTAATTGCTAGCGCACTCGACCAGTTATGTATTCAGATTTAAACAGAAAGGGGAAAAATTGTACCAATGGTTTTTTATCACAATAAGATTTTACTTATGTACATAATATTGTAGAATGAGGGTAGCACTATGAGGTTACTTGTTATGTAAAAAAAATACATGGCTTAATTATCAAAACGGTGTTTAGTTTTCCCATTGACTGTAGAATTATATTCCCGCAAACTTCTATCATATCTCGCGTTAATGTCTCGGGAATAGTACCTTATTTCTGGACTAGCTGTGCTCGCGATTCCGTCCGTGTGGAACATAATGTAAAAAAAGTGACTAATAAAATCATATAAATGTATTAAGTCCATTTACTTATCTACTTTTCTCTCCTACTTAAGTCGTGTCGACATTAAAGTTATAATAACTTTTGATAGAGTGACCCGATTTTAATGAAACTAAGAGTAAATGTTACTCGAGGATATGCTTTATGATTTTATCGTACTTTCGCAGTACTTTAGAAGTGATGCGTATTCAAACAAACAGATAGACAGACAGACTGACAGACATTTCCAAAAATGATTGAAATATAAGTAGTCCGGTGAAGCTGTTAAGACCTTGCTAGGCCAATAGTGTAGTCAGTTCGAGAAAAAAAAAATTGAAATATATTTTGTTACTTATTCTACACCACCTGCAATATTTTTTTTTCACAAATATCTAAAAAGTACAGACACGTTAGATTTACATTCTTATTATATGTATAGAAGATGAAATGAACTCTATGTACTTTCCTGTACCTCTGGCGACGTGCATGCAATACTTCACACCGATCAATTAAATAGTTTAGGCACGAAAGCGTAACAAAGACACAAGCAAATTCACTTTCACATATAATATTAGTTAGGGTTATGACTAGGATTCTAATGTCACAGCACTTTTAAGAAGAGTTATTGAAGTTACAGTTGTTTTTTAGATAACAAATATGAAGTTTTAAAAGATAAATCCAATCACCTTTAAACATTAAATTAATCATTGATAGCTTTTTTGATTCAATAGAAATGGGGGGGGGGGGGGGGGGGGGGGGGGGAAAGGGGGGGGGGGGGGTAGAGAGAGGGGGGGGAGGAGGGGGGGCGGGGGGGGGGGGAGGGGGGGCCTGGGGGGGGGGTGGGGGGGGAGGGGAGGGGGGGGTGGGGGGGGAGGGAGAGGGGGGGGGGGAAAAAGAAGGGGGGGTGGGGGGGGGGGGGAGAAAGGAGGGGAGGGAGGGAGAGCAGGGGGGGGGGGTAAGGGGTGGTGCTTGGGGGTTGGAAAGGGGGGGGGGAGGGGGGGGGGGGGGGGGAGAGGGGGGGGGGGAGGGGGGGGGGGGGGGGGGGGGGGAGGGAGGGGGAAGGGGAAAGGGGGGAAGGGAAAGGGGGAGGGTTAAGGTTCGGCCGGGGAAGGGGGGGGGAAAGGGGGAAAATTGGGTGGGGGGAGGGTGAGGGGGTCCCCCCGGGGAGAAGAGGGAAGGGGGGGAGGGGAGGGGGAGGGGAATGGTGGGGCAGTAGGGGAAGGGAAAAAAGGAGGGGGGGGGGGGGAGGAGACGGGGAGGAAGAGGGAGGGGGGGGGAGGGTGAGGAGCGGGGGGGGGAGGAAAAATGGTGGGGGGGGGGGGGGGGGGGGGGGGGGGGGGGAGAGAGGGGAAAGGAGAGGGGGAAGGGGGGGGGGGAGGTTTATTAGGGGGGGGGGAAGGGGGGGGGGGGGGGAGGGGGGGATAAGGGGGGAAAAAAGGGGGGGGGAGGGGGGGGGGGGGGGGGGGAGGGGGGGGAGGGGGGGGAGGGGAATCTAACGGATACCTAATTTATCTGGCGTGTAGTAATAATCACTGAAATACTTATCAATGAGGTATTCCTAAGAAGAAAGTTGAAATATATTGTATGTTTATATACGTTTACAGTCACGGGTCACGGGACAGAATTGAATACTATTGCGTTACTTCAGAAATGACAGAAAGAAGACTATTTATACCATCGTTATTATAAGTTAAGATTACAGTTCTAGTTCAATTGCCAGATTCAAAATATATGTACGTGGGGCACGCCGTCCATATATGAAGAGTCTTGCTACACACGACAGAGCTAGAATGTCAAAAACGTCGTCAAATTAAATTTAACGAAGACGAAAAGAATTTTGAAAAGTTAATACTCAATAAAGACGTTTATCAGTCTATCGCACAACGGCGCAGAAGCTTCACGCGTCACTTCATGTACGTGTTGGTGAGATACATATGCTGGTCCATATTTGTGTCTCACTAATACATACATATATGTTTCGACTAAGTAGCTTGGTTAGCTTAGATAGGTACACAATGCTGCATCCAAGGCAGCAGCTCAAGCCGAGGTTCAGCCACTTTGGTGTCGTTGAACTTGTTGCCATTCGGCTGAGTGTCTTAAGAAGCCGGTGAAGCTATAAAGACCCGTCAAGTCAACATCATAAGCCTGTAAGAGACCCACTGTAAGGCCATAGGCCACTTCCAGAAGGAAGGTATAGACATAATCACCACGGCAGCCCACGACGCATTGGCGATTTCAAACTCTGAAAAATCCACAGTACTATGTTTTCCCACATATAGTAGTGCTACAAAAACATTTCTCAGGTTCAGGTTTCCTTACAATGTTTTCCTTCACCGTCAGCCGATAGTGTTACCAATTTAAATTAGTAAATGGACGCGGGTTCCGAAAAAATTTGTTGGTACATGCCGGGGCTCGAACTTGCAGCCATCGAAATGATATTCCACCGGTCAAACCACTAGACCATCACGAATTTTTCAACGGCGGTTAGACAATTCGAAAACAAGGTTGAGGTTACTGGGGGTCCAAAGCCCAAGCATCTATAACTCAAGTACATATGTGTTCTGTAAATCACACGTCAAATGGATCCACTGTTAGTGGTAATTAAACGATGTTACTACAATATCACGTGCAAAAGTGGGTCAAATTACGCCATTGTTTAGTCGCACTGACTGTCTTGAATAAAAGAAGCAGAAAAAAACATGTTTAAGCGTTTATACAATTAACAGAACAAAGATTAACAATTACATTTATACTATTTATTTGTCAGCAAACCTTTGAACCTTGACTTTTTATTCGTTTTTTATTATATCGATTGATACAAACATAATTAGCAAAAGTAATTAAACGAATGATATTTTCTTCTTTACAACTTAATAAAAGTAATTATTAACGAATGATATTTTCTTCTTTACAACACAATTAAAGTAAAGTTATTTTGAATGATATTTACCAATGATATTTTCTTCTTTACAACTTAATAAAAGCAATTATTAACGAATAAATAATTATTTTACATCGAACTACGTATATAAAATAGAGGCTTAGAAACTACTTTGTGCCACGGACCAGTTTACGGGTATGCACAATATATGTCCGCTCCCCTGCACACGCATCATATTTATTTGACATGTGTTGTTTCACCATGTACAAAACTAAACAATATAGCTTAGTTATAGTAAAAACTGTACTGCGGTACACACAGTGATATTATACAATATAATAAGAATATTGTTACTCATTATTGCGTTTTTGTGTTATTGTTTTTCTTTCTAATCTCAATGTACTGGGCTATAATGTAACCCTGTGTTTATATCAATAAAAATACTTTCTATAATCAATAAATTGAATATCTGATTATATAAATATTATGTTGGTTGTTACAAAAAAACTAATATTTCAGTTTAAAGTCGGTCTTGGATTAAGTAAATTAACACTCAGTGAACGACAAATAGAATATAGTTAACACGTTGACAGCGGCACTATTTTTTTATGTTTTTCCATTCCTGCGGTACGGGATGTTTAAGACCTCGTATGAAGTATATCATAATAGCCGTACGGAGCTCACAATGTAGGTACACACCTGTGTTCTGTTTTCAATAGGGATCATATATATATTTATCTCTTTCCTACAATAAATCAAATATATGTTACAACCTCCGCACGACAGAGAATTAAATGTCTTTCTTAGCCGCACCGCAAGGAAGACACATACGAGGCGTATTAGACCTAGTACCGAATTGAACGTGTTAAAGGAAGGGTTCTGTAACACACTCGAGAGTGAGTGATTGTAGCAAACGACCAGTCATAATGGTTTTTGAGGATAATAATATAGTAACGGATGAACCTAAAGCGAAATAAGCAATTACCAATGGTGACTATAGCATCAGTTCTAAAATACTTATCAAAGGGCAATAACATTATCACATTATTTTCACTACCCAAAAAGTGTTTTACTTACGAACAAGAGATCTGCCTAACAACAAGGTGTACTTTATTCCCCTTTGTGCTTTAAAACCCCAATTACCCAAACAATTGGTACCGGAGGTAAAATTCAATATTCCGCTATTCTAATAAAAAGTTAACAAGATCGTAGTAAACGATTCACTGAACACAATCCGTACAGCTATCGTAATAATACACAGCCAATCCTTCGATAATGACAAGCTCACCTCCAGTACGATGCGATTAAATAGAGTTACGTCCATCGTCGCTTTAATGAGCTAGTGAGATTCCAACAAAATGTCCCGTTACGGCTTTGTATACCATTACAATAAGTAAAACCGTCTACTAATCTTCAATAAGCTATAATCATAAATTTCGTCACAAATTATAAAACTGTCTGTATGTTAGGGTGCTTTTAAATCGGATGCCTTTAAACCGATTAATGCCCGGTTTCTGAGGTACTCGGTTAAACTATCATTAGTTATTGACTCAATAAAATTATCCATAAAATAAACTGTCAATGCGTTTCTGAGTACACAACGAGTTATAACTAGTTCTTTGATGTTCACTAGGAGGCTCTTTTTAAGAAAGAGTTTTAAAAATTGGTTTCATTATTTCAATTCTTAACTTATAGTAGTAATATTATAATTAAAAAATACTTTGGAGATTAGTAGATAGTTTAATTTTATTTTATAATTATTTACTTATAAATGTAATTATTTTAGACTAGCTGTACCCGCAGCTCCGCACGCGTTTTTTAAAATTGTATTAAAGAAATATAAAACTGTGAGACCATGAACAGTTATAGAAATGCTCTTTAAAAACAATTGTAAGTATGACTCACACGCCACCTACAGTGACATGTAACGTATATATCTATACTAATATATAAAGCTGAAGAGTTTGTTTGTTTGTTTGGTTGAACGCTATGATCGCAAGAACTACCAGTCCGATTTGAGAAAATCCTTCGGTTTTAGATAGCTTATTTATCGAGGAAGGCTTTAGGCTATATATCATCACGCTAAGACTAATAGAAGCAGAGCACCAATGAAAAATGTTTCAAAATCGGGCACTTTTCTCCTTTTGAGAGATTTCGTTAGCGTTAGTATTATATACGTTGCCGTGGTAAGCGTCTATCGCAAACATTTTCAAAGTTTATTTTGTTTTCCTATGCAAAAAGTTTATACTACTTTTATTTCCAATTTTTTATTTGTTCTCTATTACGTATTATAAAAATAAAGTTTGTGTATGTACAATTAAAATAACAACTTTTTGATGAATGGATATGGCTACAAATGACCAAAAAAATTTTTTTTTATACTTTGTCTATATTTTTATATTATTATATTTTGTCTGTTTGTTTGTTTGTTCCGGGAAATCTACAAAACGGCTGGACCTATTTTAACGGGAATTTTACTTTTACTGCCAGATAGCCGAAACTATAGCGGTTGACATATTCTATTTTATTTGTGCGCGGTTTCGTCCGCATTGCTATTTCCAAAATGGTTGAACCGATTTTCACGGGGCATTCACTGGTAGATAGCAGACCTCATAAAAAGTCATTTCGGGTTTTTATTCGCCTTCGGCCGCAGTGAAATATCCGTAATGCTTCAATTGATTTTCACGGGACTTTTACTGGCAGATAACTCACCTTATAAGAAGTAGCTTAGACTATTTTAATTTGTTACTCAAGACTTCGTCCGCAATATCTCCTAATTATCTCTAATTATCTCCTAATTGGTTGGACCGACTTTCACGGGGCTTTTACGGGCAGATAACTAGCGGGCTCGGAAGACGTTGCCCCGCCCCGATAATAAACTGAAAACCTTGACAAATTATACCTAAACCTTCCCCATGAATCATCATTCTATCTACTGGTGAAAATGGTAGTTTTTGACTTTCTTTTTAACCGACTTCCAAAAAGGACGAGGTTACTATGTTCGGTTCTATGTATTTTTTTTATGTATGTTAATCGATATTTTCGTCAATTGTGAACCGATTTTAATGATTCTTTTTTTATTTGAATTGGTACACTATGGATTGATTAATTGCTACCTGTGCATTCGTCCGTGTGAAATTGATCAAAAATATGTTACAACCGCGTGAGACGTGTGCCTTACTGGACTCCAAGAATAAATATACATAATTGAAAGTCATATATTTGTATGTAATATGAATTATATCATCGTTTTGGTCAATTTGGCGGCCATATTGTTTTATTTACCGCATTTGCTTCTATATAACTCAGTGATTATAACAACGTATAAGAATAACTTAAGTATATCGACAATACGGGCATATTATATCAATATAATAAAAGATTTAAGAAATATTGTTCGATAGTGTATAGCTTATAATTGTCATTACTTTCTTATATAGTGTTAGTGAGCACTGAGTTTGGTATATAGTAGGCTGAAGTTCCAATTATGTTGCTGATGATAAATCCCATCCCATTCTATATACTATTAGTATTCATATATCTAATGTACACGTTACATGTTACAGTAGATGGCATTCGTATCGTGGTTACAAATGTTTTTGAAAAAGCGTTTCTGTAATGTACACACCCACTCACAATTTTACATTTCTTTAATACTTACATTTTTAAAAAGCGCGTGCGGAGCTGCAGGTAACAACTAGTTAGATATATAAATCCTAACAGTATGTCAAATGAGGTTTATCATCAGCAACATATTTGGAGCCTTAACCCTCCATATAGCTTCCTCAGTGATCACTTACACAGTATAAAGAATTAATGAAACAATGACTTAAAGGTGTTATTAGAATATATAATATGCCCATATTGTCAATAATTAATACGTTTATGAACTTATATATTATTACAACAATCCCTTATATCTTCAAAATTACTATTAATAATTACAACGTTGATTAAAAACAATGAATGAGCTGACGTCTTAAAATCTTGCATTAAAATAATTCAAGATATAAAACTTTATATCTGTCTCAGCAATTTTTAATATTCGACAATTAAAATAGTGCTCATTGACTTGGATACAATATTCTTATATGTTACTATGATTGCTGAGTTATGTAGACGAAAGCGCGGTAAGTAAATCAAAATGACCGAAAAGACAATATAATTCAAATTACACACATAGATACAGACATATGAATTTCAATTATATTTATTCTTGGAGTCCAGTACAACGCAGATCTTATGCACATGTTTACAGTGAACAACATACTTTTGTTAAATTTCATGCGGTCGAAGTCGCGGTTAACAGCAAGTCTAAAAAAAAATAACTTAAATTACTTCCTGTAAGGCCAGTTACCTGCCAGTGAAAGTCCCGTGATTATTGGTCAAACCGTTTTAGACATAGCACTGCGGGCGAAGCCACGATTAACAGCTAGTCTAAATTAAAATAGATTAAATGACTTTTTATAATGTCCGCTATCTGCCAGTGAAAGTCTCGTGAAGATCGGTCAAACCATTTTGGAGATAGCACTGCGGGCAAAACCACGGTTAACAGCTAGTATAAACTAAAATTGCTGGAATTACTTTTTGTAAGGTCAGCTATCTGCCAGTGAAAGTTTTGTGAAGATCAGTCCAACCATTTTGGAGATAACGTTGCAGGCGAAGCCACGGTTAACAGCTGGTATAAATAAAAATTGCTTAAATTATTTTTTAAAAGGTCAGCTATCTGCCATTTAAAATCCCGCGGAAATAGGTCCAACCGTTTTGAAGATAGCATTGCGGACAAAGCCGCGGTTAACAGCTAGTCTAATTTAAAGTAGCCTAAGTAACCCGCTGTAATTTTTTCTATCTGCCAGTGAAATTCTCTTTAAAATCGGTCCAGCCGTTTCGGAGATTACCCGGAACAAACAGACCGACAAAAAATTTAAAAATTGCATTTTTGTTATCAGAAGCGTGTATACTTTCATACCCAATCAATCAAAATTTTTTATTTTGATATTACATACAGACACTTCATTTTTATCATATGTATAGAATAGATACAAAACTTTTCAATTCGTTAGTTGTTCGTCAATGACATGTCATTGTGAAGATATTAAAAAGTATTTAAAATGCCAAAACTTACCGAATAGATAAACGCCCAGATTGGCCAGTTAAGCTTAACGGAGGTTTATCGTATGGTCGTGTGTTCAGAAACCCAATTTGATAAGTTATCGAACCGATAACGCTATTGAACAGGTAAATGTGACTAAGAAACCGGGCTAGACGATCAAATCATAGTTAAATTATCGGTGTATTCTCTATCTCTAGCCAGATTATAATATCTGACTTATTACTTTAGGCTATCAATATACAGCATAAGCTTAAAAGTAAATTATTTTGATACCGAACGTCTGTCAGTTGTTGCAATATTTTATCTTTATCAATCAAAATCCTACTTAATACGATTATAAATTCAACGGTGAGTTACGTTTTAATACCTTAACTACTCAAATGATTATCATTAAATTGTACTTACACGATGTCGGGGATACAAAAAGGGAATAGAGCACGTTTTACCAAAAAAATGGTTTCCTGGAGATAGTTCAAATCTACATTAACGCGAGTGAGCCCTCTGGCAAAAGCTAGTTAACCGGAATAATGCAGTAGGCAATCGTTTAGAACAGAAATGACTAAGGAAATGTCGGTACCATTAATCTAACTTTTATATTTTAATCATAGTGACCATTTTTTTGCACATTATGCGAGTGTAGTCGCGGTACAGCGAGTAATCATATGTATGATTACCTTTACTAGTTTAGTTCGGCTACTTTAGTACCCTGAAGCTTGTGTTCAATCAATTAAGCATCATTAGTCCAGTGAAACTGTGAAAGCCTATCAAGCCAATAATAGCGTATAGACAGTTTGAAAAAAAAACCATCTAATAGATTTTTTTTTCGAACTGACTACGCTATTGACCTAACAAGGTCTTAACAGCCATCTAATAGAATAATATACACACACATACACTTCTATAACCTAAACTTTTAATATTGATTCTGTAAGATGCCTTAGTAACACGACAGCTCTTACTGTAAGGTACCCATTTTAAGTTTTAAATTTTGATATATACATTAAAATCGTTAAGGAATTTAACTACCATTGTGCCGTGAAAAAAACAAAGGCTTTTCGTTTTGCTAACGATTACTTACCAATTTAACTTACTATGTCTTTGGATTATACATTTTATATCTACTTCTGAAAAGGATTGCTTAACTACGCATGGTTTACCATATATATCAAATGTTTTGAAGATTTGTCTATCTTCAATCCACATTTTCCTTTCCATTAGTAACAGAACCTATTCTACGAACTATCTCCTAACTAGCGTGCTCCTTCCTTCTTATTATATATGCATGTCTTTGTAAAACACCATCCTTAATACCAGATTCCAGGTAATTATGACTTAAGCTGAGTAAAAATATACTTAATAGCTTCTTACATACAAAATTTAAGAAATTAAGTAAAATATTATACATTCCAGATTCGGGTATCCAAGTCCCATATATGTGAACGTGGTCAGAGATCCTATTGAGCGTGTCATCTCATGGTACTACTACGTGAGAGCGCCTTGGTACTACGTCGAAAGGAAGAGAGCCTTCCCCGACTTGCCACTACCAGACCCAGCATGGTTAAAAAAGGTATTAATTTATTTTTATATTCTAATATAGTATACTAGCTTCTGCCGGTGACTTCGTTTGCGTAGAGTAGTTACTTTGGGCTAACGCTAACACGCAGCGGAAGCTCTCAAAAGGAAAAAAACTATTTTGAAACATTCTTCAATGGTGCTATATTAAATATGGATTTTATATGAATTCAGTAATATTACTAAACTACACTCATTAGAACAGATTAAAAATTGTAGTAGGTTTCCACTGGAAGCAAATCAGATACGAATGGTATATTTTCAATTAAACGTATTGTCCTAATGCTATCTGAATTAGAAAAAATTGTACTGCTAAAATTAGTTCTACAAATAAATAGTATCATTTTACAGTTTTTATGTTGGATTAGCTGATAGTTGCTACTTAGTCTGCGATATTTATTATTGTAGCAATATATATTATTTACAGAGGAAAAACATAAAAAAATTTGAAAGCACAAAATTTATTTTGCTTACAGAATTTGATTTCTAAACATTGTTATCCGTTTACTTTCCCTCTCCGGCGCATGCTCACCACACATTGGTGACCGCCTATTGTTTATCAAACTTGTAGTTTCTTAAAAATGTAATAACTTTATATTAATTAATAATGATATGATAAATGATATCGTGATATAATCCTTTAGGCATGAACCAAGCGCCTAAGAAGTAATATAAAAATATATCGAAATCTATCCAATAATTCTTGCGTAATGTGCGCATAGCGGCAAACTTTTATAATTGTATATATATAGAGATTCTGTATATATTATATATAGCTACTCATTAAAAACTACTCCTTTGTAATATACAATCGACGAACATAATTGGCTTTTACTTCGATCTGGCATTAAAAAACGTAAGCGGTTTTATAAAAAAAAGAACTATACGTACTCCATAGCGGATTGCTGGCAGTAAATTCAAAATTAAAACAATAGTTTTTGTTATTAAAACCCTCGATACAAATATAGTTTAGGTTGACGTCGATTTACTTTTAAATTGACTTGAATCGGTCACGTTCGTCCCCTCTAACCGCGTTGACTTGATCCTAAGGAAAAAAAGCCGTGTAATTCGCCTTCAACAACGCGCCATAATTGGCGAAGATAGTCGGTTTTTATCGACCCATCTATCTGTTGGCTATCGTAAAAAAAATTTAACCATTTATTTCGTGCCACTGTTTAAGTTTTTATAGTAATTGTTGGATGGTTTAATGAAAAGTTATGTAAGAGGCGATGTTTAGGAACAGCGCTTCTGGGTTTCTTCACACGGTTTCGTTGTTATGCTTTATTTTTCGTTTGCAGCTATTTTTTGCATATATTTCAACATTTCAATGTAAACAACATTATTTAATATACTTAAAGACAACATTTATTGAAGCATAATTTTACTAAATGATATATTATATATATATATAATCAAATATAATATAATAAGGCTCTGATAGATTAAAGGTAAGGTCTTATGCTAAAATTATGTATTTACCTAGCTGTGCCCGCGACTTCGTCCACGTAGAATCTAATGTACAAAACAATGACTAATAAAGTCACCTGAATGTATTTAGTCCATTTGCTTATCTACTTTTCTGTCATACTTAAGCCGCGGCGCCATTAAAATTACAATAACTTTTGATAGAGTGGACCGATTTTAATGAAACAAAGTTACTACCGAGGATATGCTTTATGATTTTCATATATGAGGTTTTATTGTAAACCCAATACTTTAGCAGTGATGCGTGTTCATACAAACCGACAGACAGACAGACATTTCTAAAAATGATTGAAATGTATTTGATTACTTATTCCTAGACATGCAACAATTCTTTTCACGAAAATCGAAAAAGTACAGACACTTTATTCTTATTCCTATTATAATTATTATGTATGGATTAGAACGTGGCATGGTGTTACAAAATGATCTATGTATTTATAGTTGAAATAGCATATTCCTGTGTTGATTGGTATTGATTATACAAACACTATCAAGTGTTACTGTTCCAAGTGATGTCTTAATACTAATATTGAATATCGTATCTAATTAGATGAATGCGTCATAATTATATTTCACAAAATCTCTTGTAAATTGAATTTTCATAAAATAATACAAGTGGAGTGATTTTAATTTATATGTAACTAGATTTTGTTCGCGGCTTCGCTCGCCTTATTGTAAATCTAAACAATAACTCTGGAACAGAACTTTTTAGAAGATATAGAATATACATTATATATCGTCTGGTATATTCTAACATTTCACAAAGTGATTATAATGGAGTCAAAAAGCGGTAGAAATTGTCCAGTATTCTAACTACGTAATCGAAGAATATTATGGAGGGTAGGAAGGGTACCTTACTAACGCAAGTACTGTCTTCCGCATTTAATTAACCTTGCCACCGTCAATATAATCACAGCTTGAATTAGCTTAAATCATTAGCACTACGGTTCTTAAAATACATTCACATTATACGTATCCTCAGTTAGAACCAATCTGTTATTCATTTATACAGGATTTCTGATTGTTTTAATTTTGTTATATTACATATATGGTAATGAGTCACAGTGGGTTACAATATCCCGTGGATTTCGTTTCCAGATATATATTCGGTACGTAAAACATCTGTAGTGAATCTTATTAAAC